>PVJH01003590.1:0-139355 GCA_004026705.1 Nesogale talazaci | reverse complement strand
GAGCTGAACTTGACAGCCAATGACGGGTAAGATCAGGAGCACTCTTTACCAACCTAAGACAGGCCATGGTGACATTAGAAGGCCATTGACCGATGACGGGTAAGGACTGAGTGTGTGTCCTGACAACCTAAGACAGGCGGAGTTCCCGGGAGGATATTACTTGAAAAAATAAAAAAGGGGGACCTGTCAGGAGCCATCTAGCCTGGACATGCTTGACCTGGCTACAGGCCGGATATGCCTGAACTCTGTTGCAGTTTGTTGCCTGGGGTTTGTAGTTTGTCACCTTTGTAACTGTAAACAACCCTGGCCTCTGAAGCCTGACTTGTAGCTGTGCTGCCATTCACGTGTTAATTTTGAAGATCATGATATGCTAATTGCCTAAGCTTGCTTGTCCTATAAAACTGGCTTACTTCTCCCAAGTCAAAAAAAAAAAAAAGAACCCCACCCCGCCCCAGAAAAGATGTAACTACTGACACTACGTATGTATGTATGTATGTATGTATACATTATGATTAGAGCTGTATGAGTCCCCAATAAAATGATTTTTGAGAAAAAAAAACTCAACTGAATAATGATAATCTTTTCAATTAATAGCAAAAAATGTAAAACAAAGAAAGTTTATTCAGACTTTATTCTTATTAAAATCATATAAAAAGTGCTTAGATGTTAAAACAAAATGCAAAGACAAAAATATCCTGGAATAAAATCATGGCTATTAAAAAAAAAGAAAGAAGAAGTATGGCCTTCTTAGAGACAGGGCTGGCAAGACTTCATGATATATAGTAGTCCAGGAGAAGGACCTGATGCTTGGTAAAGCAGAGGGGATGGATCAGAGAGATGGACAGATACAGTGGCTGCAACGAGTGGCTCAATCCAGCGTGAGAGTGGTGAGAATGGGCCCGGCCCTGGGTTCTGTCTTGTTCGATTCTTTGTGCATCACTAGGGGGTGGCACCGACCCAGTGGCACCTCACGACAACAGTGTAAAGTGGGTAGCACCATAAAATGACAGTGTACGAGATGACAGAATTATAACAATTTATAAATTATCAGGGGTTTATAAGGGACGGGGAGGAGGGCAGGAGGGGAGATATGAGGAGCTGATACCAAAGGCTTGAGTAGAAAGTAAGTGTTTGGAGAATGATGATGGCAACCAATTACAAATGTGTTTGCAGCCCACAACTGTATGCACTGATGTATGCATTGATGGTGACAAGAGTTGTATGGGCCCCCAATAAAATGATTTTTAAAAAACGAACATCGTAGTAAATTGTAACATTGTAATAAAACAAGTTGCACGCTTTTTATTTTCCAGTAAATATAAAAATTATATTTATACTGTAGGCTATTAAGTTGCAATGACACAATGAAGACGTCTGAAAGGCTGTGATAATTACTAAAAGGCGGCTCAGAGACATGAAGTGAGCGCCCCGTGGTAGAAGCATGGCTTCAATAGACTTGCTCTGTGCAGCGTTGCCACAGACCTTCAATCTGTGAAAAGCTCAGTATCTGTGAGGGACAATAAAGCAGAATGCAAAGACCCAGGCAAGGTGTGCATGTACTCCTGCAATTGTTTGTGGTTTAACCGCAAGTCACACCTCCACTCACACTGTCCAATGACTTCCTGTCTCATTCAGAGTAATCATCAACAGCTTCTTTGTGACTACCAGGTTTTTCCGGGCACTAAACTGAAGGTCATTTGTTCAAACCTACGAGCAATTGTGTAGGGAAAAGACCTAGCACTCTACTTCTGTTACGATAAGACTGGAAACCATTATGGAACAGTTCTACTTGGACCTACCTCATCACATACAATTCTCTCTCTCTCTCTGTCTCTCTCTCTCTCTCTCTTTCCTCAAGGCCTTTGATCTTGCTGCTCCCTCTACCTAGAACTCTGTTCCCCCAACCCCCCTTGCCCCCGCATAATCTCAGGCCTTGATTCCTTGCTTCTGTCTTTGTTCACACGTCTTCTCAACAGGAAGAACTTCTGTGTTAGACTGAGTTCTCTAGAGAAACAAAACCAGGACACTAATAATTATATATATATATAAAGATATCTATCCCACCACCAGGGCAGTGATGCCTAAATAAATAAATAAATAAAAATTAAAAAAAGATATCTAATGTATGAAATAAACAGTTAACTAATCTATGCAACAGTATAAAGGTCTCGGGGCTACTCACTTGCGTGAGACAGCTGGTACACTGGCAGTCCTTCGAGTCTTGAGAGCCACTGAGTAGTCCTCTGTAGAGTAATCCAGGCTATCCGGCCACAAGCAGTGAACAGCAAGGCAGACCACCAGCAGTCAGCCAGATGACGGGGCCTGACAGTCCCCAGCTTACGAGATGTATATTTTAGGAGTGTGGCAAAGCAGGACTTGAAAGAACCTCAACTCACAGCAACATAGTCCATGGATTAGATGTCCCATGGGTAGTGTAACTTGCAAATTGAGGCACAGGACCAACAAGGCAGTTGGCTGGTCCGAAGAGCCAAGAGCAAGAGAGAAAGGTGAGGCTCACCGAGTCATTTATATCTCCGCCCTTCGGTTGATCTCACGTGTGTTCATTGGCCATGTTGGCACAACAAACCTACCTATCACAACTTCCTTGACTGCTTGTGACACACTGTCTCCTGCTGCTGCTTTCTCTTTCTCCATAGCATTCTTCTTAATGGACATGTGCTACAGCTATTTATTTATTGTCTGTGCCCCATATTAAAGAGTCAGCTCCATGAGTTACTCACAGCTCTATCCATGAAGCAGAGCAGGCCTCAGAAAATAATCAAGTGAGAGAATCCTGTCTCAGGAATTGGTACTGCTTCTCAGGTCCTCTCTGGAAGCTCATGGCCCTGGTATCCTCCTGCTCTAAGATAGGTGACCCCCAACTCCTGGAAACTCATGTACAATAGCACCCATTGCTGCTCAGCCCTGTACTTTCATTCAGACCAGAGCAGGCCATTGGGATGCATATTCTACTCTGTATCAGAAACTGCCAATACCTGTTCAGTCTCATAGTGATATATGCACCTCTGCTGACTGATGGGTGGTGGCTATGCACAAGGTATATTGACCATGTGTGAAACCCAGGTCTCCTGCATGGAAGGCAAGAAGTATACCCTTCAGTCATCATTGTCTGCTCACTAAGTAACAAATGGCATTGTAAGACTAGTGTAAAGATTATTTTCACTTGTGAATTCCCCGCTCAAGTACAACCATGCTCCAGTAAAGCATCTATTAGAAGCAGGATCTTGAAGAGCTTATTAAAGGAGCAGGTTTGGAGTCTATTTTACTGGTCTTCGTGTGTAATACCTGGATGGAAAATGAAACTGTGCACTGGGTGAAAGATGAAACAAATTGAGCTCTGTCTGCATGGGTTTGTTTCCCTGAGTTGCTGACTAATGCGTTTGCTGAGAATAAAAAAGCTTATTCTTTATTTTTTCCTACTTGCCCAGGTAACAAACACTCTGTCTGAGCAGAATTGTTTTCTGTGATCTATTTTTTCACATTTTTTATTTTTGTAAGGGGAGTTTAAAAGAAAAAAGGCTGCTTATGTATGAAAGAGCTAATGTCCTTTTTAACTAGCATCCAAATCGCCTTGGGAAAGTGTTCATATTTTTGTCTTCACAAAATCAGAGTCTAAATTAGAAAAAAAAATGAATTTTTCAGTATTCTTTTATACCTAAAATGATCTATGAGATTTCCCAGAAAGCCACAACTTGTTCTTTCACTTTATAAAGAGAGATGCTAGACATAATTGAGTTTGCTTGAAAACTTGCAGGAAATGGGTTTTCAAGCTGAAAGAAATGCTCAACTTTCTCTAGGTTTAATATATATAGCAAAATGCTATAAATACAAGTATTTAAAATTTTTATTCTGTATGTGAAATCCCCGAGTCAATGAACTTGCTGTCCACAGTTGATTTTACCTTTGAGGAAGACATAAGTCAAAGCCTTTATGATAATTCCATCCAGTGTTCCTACTTTCATCAGAGTTCACGCTCTGCCTACTTAGAACAGATTGGAAGCATCGCAAACATTCCTCATGAAGAAAGCAAAAAATTATTAAAAAGATAAGAGAGAAAGGAAAGATCAACGTGGATATGAGAGACTCTGAAACTAACACAAATGAAAAAAATGATGACATCAAGTAGCTCCACAGAAAATTTAAAAAGGCAGCTTGAAAAACAAAGTAAGATATTGTGATAAAATGTGCAAAGATCTAGAGTTGAGATAAACAAAGGGGAAGAATACACTCAATATATCCCTAACTGAAAAAAAACTAAATAAAGGCTGAGCCCCGGTGGCGTAGTGGTGGTGCGTGGGACTGTGGCCCACTGGGACGGAGGTTCAAATCCAGCAGCAAGGCTGGGCCTCCTACTCCCACCACCGGAGAGCAGTGATGCCCCCCCCCCCCAAAAAAAAAGAAAACTAAATGAAAAATTCAAGTACCAAATTGCAACCTTGAAAGAGTCTGTGGGCAAAACATTGAATGAGAAAGGAGGCATCAAAAGAAAAAGGAAAGAATACACAGAGTCACTGTATCAAAAATAATTAGTCAATCACCCACCACAGCAGGAGGCATCATATGAGCCAGAACCAATGGCAGTGAAGGACAAAGTCCAAGCTGCACTGAGAGCATTAGCCAGAAACCAGGCTCCAGGAATAGATGGACTATCAATTGAAATGTTTCAACCAGCTGATGAAGCACTCACTGGTCTCTGTCAGGAAACTTTGAAGACAGTTCCTTGTCAACTGACTGGAAGAGATCCATATTTGTGCCCATTCCAAAGAAATGTGACCCAACAGAAGGCTCAAATCCCAGAAAAATACTCATAGCACATGCAAGTAAAATGTTGCTGAAGATCACCCCACGACAGTTGCAGCAGCCCATTGACAGGGTGCTGCCAGCGTTTCAGGCTGGATTCAGAAAAGGACATAGAATGAGGGGTATTATTGCTGATGTCAGATGGGTGTTGGATGAAAGCAGAGAATACCAGAAAGATGTCTGCTTGCGTTTTATTGACTAAGAAAAGACATTAGACTGTCCTGATCATAACAAATTATAGATAGCCTTTAGAAGAACAGGCAGATGCATAGACATGAGGGTTTATTAACTGTTACCAGGAAAGGGTGGGAACAGGAAAGGGGAAAATATTACTTTTAGGGTACTGAGTTTCACTTAAAGGTGATGAGAAAGTTGGAAATGAACTAAGAGATCATGACCATAGTCTCAGGGAGAAACCGAGGTCCACTGGTATTACAGAGTTCACAAAGAACTTCCACTTGGAGTTCTACATCCCACTTGGTTGAATCTGGGCTAGGGCAGTGGTTCTCAACTTTCTTAAAGCTGAGATTCTTAATACAGTTGCTCATGTGGTGGTGATCCCCCAACCATGAAATTATTTTCAAGTTTCCTTGTGTGTGTGTGTGTGTGTGTGTGTGTGTGTGTGTGGTATCACTGCCCTGGTGGGAGTAGGAAGCCCAGCCTTGCTCCTGGAGAGCTGCTGCTGGATTTGAACCATCAACCCTGTGGGTCGCAGTCCCGCACACAACCACTACGCCACCAGGGCTCAGCAAAATGATTTTCATTGCTACTTCATAACTGTAATTTTGCTACTGTTATGAATCGGGCAACTCCTGTGAAAGGGTTGTTTGACCCTCAAAGGGGTCACGACCCACAGGTTGACAGTCCCTGTTTAGGGTCTTCAATGCTCATGAGCTACTACTACCTAAGATTCAACCGTTGGTCTCTCCCCATCTAAAGGAAAGAATAATGAAAATCAAAAGACAGGAGAATAATTCGTGTGATGAACTAATTGACCACCCAAACATTAGTCTCCACAATTCTGAGACCAAAAGAACTAGATGGTGCCCGGTCACTACTACCAGTTGATCTGAAAAAATATTACATTTCAAGGTCCCAGAGAGAGTGTGGGGAAATGTGGATGAATTGTTGACTATAGAACTGAGGGTCTGCTCTGTAAGCCTTCATCACCATGAAAACATGTGTTAAAGGAAATGGGTAATAATGATAGTAGTATAACACAATAAAGATAACTGAGGTGATTTTGACAAATAAAATGGTTGAAATGACAAATGCTTAACGTTGTATATATTTTACTTGGATATTTACTTGGAAATATTATGTCTCAGGATTGCTTTCTCTATCTCTCTTCTCTGTGCAAGGTTCATTCCTTTTGTGTATTAAATAATAACATTCACGGACTTCCTTGAAAATGGATTTAATCATCTTTAGAGATAGTCCAACCATATTTTATTTTTAGAATGGTTTTATTTTTGTTTTGCATGCTACAGAAATAGCTAAATTTGCCAGTTTAGTCATTTTAAACCCTCATCAAACCTTTCATATCTAAAAATTATTATTAATAAATTAGCCACAAATAGTTTATCATTTATAATGCCATTGGCACTTGGCGTGGAGACTCTGCTAAAAGTCTAACACAGCAGTTCTTAACCTGGGACTCATTTTGGGGTCAAACAACTCTTTCACGGGGGTTACCTAAGACCATTGGAAAACACATATTTCCAATGGCCTTAGGAATCTATCCATCTCCAGGCAGGTCCACCCACATGCAGATACGACCAGCTACAAGTACCTGGCATGAAGCCTGTTACTCATGTTACACCATGTTTCAAGACAAGTTTTCATTTATCTGTAACTACAAATAAATATTGCACAATATAAAAGGCAGGAAAATAATTAGTGTGATGAACTAATTGACCACCCAAACATTAGTTCCCACGATTCTGAGACCAAAAGAACTAGATGGTGCCCAGTCACTACCACCAATTGATCTGAAAAAGTATTACATTTCAAGGTCCTGGAGAGAGTGTGGGAAAATGTGGATCAAACTGAAAATCATAGAGGTTTTGTGATTGATTACCATGGTTTAATTACATATGTTCAATTTGTAACAATGAAAATACATACTGCATATCATATATTTACATTATGATTCCAAGCAGTAGCAAAATTACAGTTACAAAGTAGCAACAAAAATACTTTGATGGTTGAGGGGGTCACCACAACATGAGGAACTGTATTAAAGTGTCACGGCCTTAGGAAGGTTGAGAACCACTGCTTTCAAGAGTCTGTGCTTTCAACAAAGGGAGTCTCTGGGCTTCATGGAAAAGAACTGTCCCAGGGAATTCAAAACACTATAATAGAAAGCTGAGCAGATGCTGCTGAGATAACATTGATTGCCAACAAAATAAGTCAGGATTTTCACCAGAGCACCCACACACACCCACACACATGCGCGCACGCTCCAAAGAGTTCATGAGAAAATTCCAATGTCCTTGAGACTTGTCTGTAAGTTTTAGCAGGGGAGCGCAGCGGCTCATATACCCTCCTTCACCAGAGGACAGTCCTCCTTCTATTGGGGAAGGTCGTTCTCTTCAACCGAGGGCGCAGCTTTGGGAGGGACGCCTGGAGGGACGCCCGCCCATGGAGCGGTGAGGGAGGAAGGGGACACTGCCTAGCACTGCCTAGTTAGCCAGATCTGCGGAATCAACCCTAGCGACCAATGGGGTGACAGATGTCGCAGCCAGATCGCCCTCACATCCTCCAATGTGCTTTTGCTCCATTTTCCCACAAATTTTTCAGAAGTCCTATTATATATCACTCACTCACTCACTCACTCACTCATTCACTCACAATCATTGAGTCATTTCTGACTCTCAGTGACCGTAGAGGACAGAGTAGAACCGCCCCTGTGGGTTTTCACAACTGTGCCTTTTTACTCAAGTACAAAGTTTCATTTTTCTCCTGCAGAGCAGCTGATGGCTTTGAACTGCTGAACTTGTGGTGAGCAGCCTGTGTTAGTCTGAGGAGGCCAGAGACACAAAATTCATAAGCGCTCATATTTTACGAGAGTTTTAGATAAAGGGAAATTGTACATTAAGCATCCCAACCCAGTCAAGTCCAAGCCCACTAGTCCAACATTAGCCCCTATGTCCAACATTGATCTACAAAATCCTCCTCCAATGCACAAAGCACAAGCAATGACACTGACTGGAGGGGGTAAACCGAATCAGTGAGCCTGTAAGCATCGCCGTGCTGATAGAGGTCTCCACGCGGCTGCTCCAGCACCAGGGCTACATCAGGATCGGTCCATGCGGCTTCTCCTCTGGGGTGTCTCGCAGGAAGCGAGCCTTGCCAGCTGAGGCAGAGAACTAGCTAAGGCGGTTGTAACTGGTCCGACCATCAGAGAGCAAGAAAGGTGAGGCTCACCGAGCCTTGTATCTCTCCACCCTTCAACTAATCCCACATATGTTTATCGGCCAGGTTGACATAATCAACCTTAACTATCACACAGCTCCCTATACCATCAGGCCTCTCATATTGTATATGCGTATAAATACCTTATCACATGTACTATTTACCGATGTAACCGAGTGATATCGATCACAGTCGTGCTGTACGAGCATCACCCACATTGTTTCCAAATTTCTCATCACAGGAAACCGAAACTTGCTGGGTCGGAAACGATGACTCTCCCTTCCCGCTTCTCGCCTGCCCCTGCATTTGTTACTGCTGTTGCCATGTGCCCTCCGGTTGGCCCCGACTCGCAGGGACACCAGGTATGGGAGAAGGGAGTGTTGCCCGCTCCTGTGCCAGCCTCACATCGACGCTGTGTCTGAGCCCATTGTTGCAGTCACGGTGTCGGTCCGTCCTCCTTGGGGTCGCCCCTTCACCACTTTAGTGCCTCCGCCAACATCTCCAAGCGCCGCGAGATGGAATTTCCCCATCCTCACCGCTGAAGCGTATGCTGGCTGGACTTTCAAGAGAGACTTGTTCATTCTTCTGGTAGGTCATGGTGTGGTCGCTATTCTTTGCCAACGGCCAATTTTAAAGGCATCGTTCCTTTGTCTTCCTTATTCATTGTCCGACTTTCACATGCATCTGAGGCAACTGGAGATAACCTGGCTTGAATCAGGCCTAGCTCAGTGCTCAGAGGGAAGTTTTTTACCACTTAAAAAAAAACCTTTTTCAGCAGCAATGAACACATGAAACACATTGCCGCATGGGAAGGACTTGAGGAAATTAGGCTAAGCGAAGTAAGTCAAGCCCAAAAGGACAAGTGCAGTATGAGTCCACTGAGATAAGCTTAAAAATACAAAAGGGGCAGAGGGGGAAAGATACTATATACATACATTCCTGGAATGAGGGTTAGGTACGATGGGAGGGATCAGACCCAATCCGGGGAGACCTAGGGCAGCCAACTAAAAAGGAAGAGAAAAGAAAGATAGAAAGAAGATATGGGTAACGGGGGGAACAGAGCACTAGCCCACCCAAGAGGAGGGTATTGCTTATATCCCTCCACAGAAGAGGGAGACAGGGGCTAGACTTCAACCCGGTGTGCCAAGACATGAAAGCAACATACTGGCATGAAGCAGTGAATCAAAAGAGAAGTCTGGGTCTGGCCCCCAACTCCACCCCACCCCGAATAAGGCACTTCAGAGGACAGCACTGCAGCCGCAGCTCAGGGAGAGGGGCGCTGCTGATGGGGAGCAAAGGAAAAGGGAAGGAGAGAGAGTGGAACACATCTCGGTCCACCAAGTTCCGGGGATGATATTCCAGCTCCAAGCAGGCAGTGCACGGAGAGGACTATAGGGCTAGTCCCACCATGAGAGATGACGTCCCTCACTGACCCATTGTGCTCTGGGGGACAACACTGGAGACAGTGCGGGGATTGTGTCCATCTGACCCTACCACACTGAGGCGAAACACTAAGAGCGGCAAGGGGAGCAAAACAACAGAGTCCTGGAGATTTACCAATAATAGACTTTGGGGCCAGGGTATGGCACCCCATGAAATTTGACTGGAAAACACTCATAAAGGGCAACAGACAAAGCTGGAATTATTTATAGGCTTTTATTTTTCTCCGGTCGGCTTTGTTGTTACTGTTTTTGTTTTGCTTTGCTTTTGTTGTTATGCTTTGCTTATTTGGCTTTTATGCTCATTATTGTCTATGCGTGTCTATTTAGATAAGAGAGGCAGAATAAAACTCCAGAGGAGAAAACAACGGGAATGATGGTTGGGGGGAGGGGGAGATGGGAGAGGGGGAAGTGGAGGAGAGGAGTGTGCCAACAAACCCAGGGACAAGGAAAAAACAAGTTATCTAAAATTGATGGCACGGAAGGCACGGGATACCTGGTGGGGCTTGATCAAGGGCAATGTCGCCAAGAGGAATTAATGAAATCCAAATAAAAGCTGAACATGATAGTGGAACAAGAGGAAAGTAAAAGGAAATAGAAGGAAAAACTAGGAGGCAAAGGACACTGATAGAGGTCTAAATACAGGCCTGTACATATGCAAATACATTTATATATAACAATAGGGAAATAGATCTATATACATATAGTATAAGTATTAAGACAGCAGACAGATATTGGGCCTCCACTTAAGTACTCCCTCAATGCAAGAACACTTTGTTCTAATAACCCAGAATTCTGTAATACTCACCTTCCCTGACACAATCGCTGAAGACAAAATGAATGCATAAGCAAATGTGGTGAAGAAAGATGATGGTGCCTGGCTATCAAAAGATATAGTGTCTGGTGTCTTGAAGAAAGGCTTGAAGATAGACAAGTGGCCATTTAGCTGAGAAGCAACAAAATCCACATGGAAGAAGCACACCTGCCTGTGTGATCATGGTGTGTCAATGAGATCAGGTATCAGGCACCAAAAACTCAAATAAAAAAATCATATCTATGTGAATGAGAGGAAGGGTTTAGTGGAGACCCAAAGCCCATCTGTAGAAAATCCCCTTACAGAAGGACACAAGGAAGAGATGGGTCAGTCAGGGTGCAGTATAGCACCTGATGAAACACGCAACTTTCCTCGAGTTCTTAATGTTCCCCATCCCCCATCATGACCCCAATTCTACCTTGCAAATCCAGCTAGACCAGAGCATGTACACAGGTACAGATAAGAGCTCACAACACAGGGAATCCAGGACATATAAACCCTTCAGGATCAATAAAGAAAATAGAGATACCAGGAGGGGAGAGAAAAGGGGAATCAATCACAAGGATTGACGTACAATCCCCTCCCAGGGGGGACAGACAACAGAAAAGTGGGTGAAGGGAGATAGTGGCTGGTATAAGACATGAAAAAATAATAATTTAGAAGTTATCAGGGGATCATGAGGGAGGGAGGAAAACGAGCTGCTACCCAGAGCTCAAGTAGAAAGAAAATGTTTTGAGAATGATGGTGGCAACATATGTACAATTGTGCTTAACACAATAGAAGGATGCGTAGATTGTGACAACAGTTGGGAGAGCCCCAATGAAATGATTTTAAGAGAATTAAATACTGTTTCCTCCCCTAGAAGTAGAGTGCCTTGGATCCCTGCCACTTCAAAGCACAAGCACTTTGCATCCCTTACGTAAAGCACGTCTTTCTCACACATGTCGAGCTGTGTGCTCAGTCTTGCTGCTGTTGTTCAGTGTTGCCCAGTCAGTTAAGACTCAGTGACCCTGCTCACATCGGCTGATGCCTCACACTTGTCAGACTTGTTTTCTCTCGGGCATGCCGACTTTTCTAGACTGCTCTGATTTTCCTTGAAGACTTAGTAGTAGAAGCATGAGAGATTTCTTGTTAGAATTGGAGGTTTATTTTATTAAAGGTAGTTTGAAGTTTAGGGGGAAATCTTCTAAAATTGATTGTGATAAACATTGTACAGCTCTTCTTGATATGGTCGAACTATTGAATTGTACCATATATGGGTGAAGTGCCAATAAAACTGTTAGTAAAGGAAAAAGAAATCTCTTGCGAGAACCCGGGCCTTGGTTTCCTGACTATTGTTTTCAGGGGCATTGATTGTGGATCGAGGTAACTCCCCGCCCTGGCTGAAAGCTAATGACCATTACCTTACTTGTCTGCTAAACTGAAAGATCCGGGGCTAGAATCCACCCTCTGGGCACCTTGGAAGAAAGTGCTGGTGATCACCTTCTGAAACACTGGCCATTGGAAACCATCGTGTGGTGGTTAGATTTTATGTCACCCTGATGGTGCCTGTGGAGAGGTGGAGGGGGCCGGTAGGTCAAAGTGCAATGCGACTCATCCATCAGGTAATATGGTGATGCCTCCTGGAGTGAGTTGCCTTTTATAATAGAGGGATTGGGAACTTCTCTTTCAGTTCCTTTACCTTCCTGCTTGCTGGGTCTGTGTTTGCCTCCAAAGGCAGCCCGGTGTGGGCTGTCTGATGCTAGAGCTGCAGGCACCCTGCCAGGTTTCCACGGAGCCCAGATTCTTTCAGCTCTGCCCCCGACCTGTGATTTTTGTGTTTTCCGCTTTCCTCTTCAGCATCTTCAGCCTTCAGCTATGCGAAGTCTAAGAGACACAAGCTAGCATTGGACTTGTGAGCTTAAACTGGACTGGGCTGGAGTGCCTTCTGGAGCTGAGATGACTTCTGGATATAAAGCCCTTTCTTATACTTGTAAGTTTTGTTTTTGTTTCTCTAGACAGTCCAGCCTCACACACAGTTCTATTCTGACACACATGGGATCACCATGAGTCAGAATCAACTCACCACAACTGTTCAATTCTTTTTTTTTTTTAACTCAAGAAACATGTGACTCTCACTTAAGAGCAGAATAAGAAGGAACTACAAAGAATTCAGTGAACTGGGAGGGAAAGTTTGTTGCAATGACTTGTTTTGAGTACTGTTAATGTTGTTTTAATGTTCTATTTTCCAGATTAATAAGGAAATGCTATCTCTTTCTTCTTAAGCCATCTGTACTTAGCTGAAAAAAAAAATCTAAGTAAACCCTCGGGCTAAGTCTACAGAGACCAATCTTATTTTGGGATCAAGAAGAATATTTCTTTGAAATCATTCTGATCACCAGGGACAGGGAGAGACTACAAGAACAAATTGTGAAAGACCTCGAAATATGTCTCTGTGTTTCATTGTCTTTGAACTGCTTCACAATTGTCCAAAGCTAATGGTTCAAATGAGTCTTATTCTTAGAGGTGCTAACTGAGGCAGGCGGAATGCCATTGACTATTGATCTGTGGTCAATTTATCATTGCCCTATCGACATTTGACACTTGTAAATTCACTCCAGTGCGTCTTTTCAGATTACACATAGAGGGTACTTTGAAGTCTTTTCTGAAACAGTTCTAACACCTTATCGGTTCTCTTATTACTTAAATCAACAAAAAACAAGCCTCAACTTTCTCCCTTAGAGCAGTTAGTGGGTTTGAACCAATGACCTCAAGGTTATCTATGCCGTAGAGCTATAGAGCATTCTGTATACACTCACTACCATCGATCAGTTCTGACTCTGAGTGACCCTACATTGCTTAATAGGTTCAATAAAGTCACTGGCACAGATTCATTTTACATCCATATGAGAGTCATGACACTGTTTTTGAAGATTGCCCTTTGAGTTTACATATGTGCTTAAGATGCTTACAAGAGGGCCTGACACTCATTAGGGGCTCATGTTCACTTCTGTGAGTAGGCCGCTAATATTATTCCTACTTTAAAGAGGACGAGAACGAAGCGCGGAGAGATTGAGCAAGTTGCCTAAGTGGCTCCGCTTGTCAGCGATGGAGCAGAAAGTGGAGGTTGGGAATCTGTGGCCTCGAAGCCCTTATTTCCCTGGCTCCACTCTCAGCCTTCTGCACCGCCCTTCTCTAGCTCTGTTCTGCTCTCCTCGCGTGAGTGGCTGCTACTCCCTTCCTCCCAACCTGGGTGTCTTCCCCTGACAAGCTCTTGTAAAGATGCTACCACCATCGCAATTTTCATCTCCTCTGTGAGTTGGAATAGGCCCAACAGCACCAAGGCAGTCTCCAGCCACTGCAGCGCCTGCTCTGTGGCAAGGGCCAGAAACGAAGTCTCATATGAGAAAAAAATTGTCACCCGCCATAGAGTTTCCCCAGACTCCTGGCGACTCCACATGTTTCAATGACAGCTCTACGTCACGGGGTTGTCAACACGCTGATTTTCTAATGAAGTAGATCTCCAGGTCTTTCTTCCGAGGCACCCCCAGGTGGACTTGAACCACCAGCCTTTGGGAATTTCCTGCTCATACTATGGAGAGTGAGGATGCTTCCTGAAACCAATTCCTCTGTCCTCTCAACATTCCCTGGGCTTCTGGCAACTTAAGCCTCCTAAGGAGGATGCCCAGAGCCACTACCCTCTCATGACTGGATTTTTTTTTCTTTCCGTTTTTCCAAATCAAATTCCAGAAATTCAGGTTTAAAAATAACTGAGAAATGCAATCTTCTCCACTGAGCTTCTTGGCAAAAACAAACCCTCAACAAAGAGCCGTGTGCACTCTCCCTTCACACTCTAAAGCGGCTCTGTTTTGGACAGGGAGACAGAGAGCAGGCTGGCCTCCCTGGGACTGAAGGACAAGGGTGCAGGAGCTGGGCACAAGCTGCGCTGGACCGGAGGGAGGGCCTGCCGGCTCTGCAGGCACACGCCCTTGCGGGAAGACAGCTGCTTGAAACTGCTGTGAAGCTGGTTTTCCTTGGAGTCCCAACTTGCTGGTCTCCGGCCCTGGCTTGGGCAGGAGATCAAAGCAGCCCTGCAAAACGGTCTCCATTAGTAATCCAGAATTCGTTCTCCTTCTCTGGGGAGACATCAGCTTCTGCGAGAGACAGCCTTTCTGCACCACCACGCAGGGAGCTGGCTGGTGGGGACGGGTAAGAGCACTCACACGCTTGCTGAATAACAACCTCGGGCTTGCCTCCCCTCACCCCCTTCTACGTGGTCTATTTTTTAGCCTATCATCTTTTTAATGCCCATTTTGTGGGCGAGGAACATGTGTGATGGAAGAGAGGAAATTTAGGACCTGGAAAACTGTCAAATTTCATATTTCCTCCTCCTTTGAATCAGCATTTATGTCCCTCAATGGGGTTTTCCTACATATGCTTGTATAACTCCCTTTTAAAACAAGTTTTGCTGTTTTTTCCTTTCCCTGCCCCTGGGTAAGTTATTCCAATAGCTGACTTTCCACCTCCAAAGAAAGAGGTGGGCAGGAAGACAGTGGTCGTGTGGTCTGCTGGCTACAGCTCCAAGTGGGGCCAGGAGACTTTGATACTATTCTGAGCCGTTTTGTGAACAGGATGAGGGAAAGGGACACGGGCCCTGCCCTTTTAAAGGAGTTCCCAGGACTCCGTGCCAACACAAGGAAGCTGCTGGTTCCAGATCAGAAGAGGACCAGGAACTCGCATTTGTTACACACCTGCAAAGTGCCCAACCCTTAACTAAGCGGCCCCCTTCAGCCTCACAAAGGTGTGACATGGGATTGATGGCCTCCGTGCTACAGATGAGGAAACCGAGGCTCAGGGAGATGCACAGACTTGTCAAAAGTAGCACAGCTTATAGGTGGCAGGCTCTGGACGGGAATCCAGTTCTGGTTCTCGGGGTGACACTGTTTCATTCCAACAAGCAACCTGCCAATGATGCTCTGTTCGTTTGTCCCTGGGAACCACAAGTACTCTAGGTCCCGGAAATAGAGCCGAGAACACAACAGAGATCCCTTGTCTCTATGGAGTGTGTGTTCTAGTTGGAGGTACGTAGATGAAGGAGGTCTCACGTGCTACAGACAAGGAACCACAGATCAGGGTAAGGAGACCGGGAAGCCTGCGGGGATCAGTCTGGCATTCGAAGAGGGAAGTCTGAATGACCTCAGGCAGAAGTGACAGAGCGAAGAATGAAAAGAGGTAGAGAGGTTCAGAGTGCTGGTTTTGAGGGGAGGGTATTACTATCAGAAGGAACAGTTGGCCATTTGGGGCCTGTACATTTGGGGCGACTCAGGGAGGCCACGGTGACAGGGACAGGGAGGACTAACCGAAGAAGGGACCACTCCAGAAACTGGAGGCAGAAGTGCAGGTGGAGAAAGTGGAGGGAACAGAGTGGAGGCAGCTGGCAGTACAGCCAGGAGAGAGCCCACAGGGGCTCGGGCCAGGGTGGGAGCAGTGGAGGGGGCGAGAAGTGGGCAAAGTTCGGGTTTATTTTGGAAGCAGAGTTGAGAAACTTTCCCGATGAGTTTAATGGGGGGTTTAGGGCGGGGGGAGGGTGGCATCCCGGGTGATGCCCAGGTTTTGTTGGTCACCTGGAAGAGAGAGCTACCATCTGTTGAACTCCGGGTGGGGCAGGTGCAGGTGCAAAGGGGAGATCAGGACGTAGGTCTGGGGCACATAGGGTCAAACGAATAATGTCCAAATGCATGACCAAAGAGGCCCACACAGACAGGCTCCTTCTAGCTTCCTTGATGCTGCTTTCCTCTGTTCCCACTGTTCCTAACCCAGGGGCCTGTGAACTTGGATGGGGGGAAATGTACATGCACTTTTTCCCACCAATCTTTTATTGGAACTTAGCGTTTTCTTTCATGATAAATGTGGTCAGCTTGCCCCAGTGGACTGACTTGGCAGGACTGGTGACTGCTGCCAACCAAAAGCCTACAGATAATCCCTGAATGTCTTCTACCTTTATCATTTCTTTGAAACTTGTAGTAAATATCAGAGCACCCACGAGATCTTATTTGATGAGTTAATAAGCAGTTATGTTATTATGAAATATATTCAAATTTGAAAGCAGTTTTAGTATCAATATTTCACTCTATAGTGAATTCTGTGAAACAGGCAAGTCTACAGGGCTAACTTGGTTTTCTTCCAGGTCTGGCAAGTTTTCTGCCCTTGATGGGGGATGCCTTACCACTTTTCTCTCTCTCCTTTTAATGGAGAATATTTGGGTTTCCCAGTTCTGACAGGTTTCCTGCTTATACAGGCTCTGATTCTCACAGGCTTTTGTTTCCTTAATGCAACCTTAATATAGGTTATGCATTGGACTGCTGGCCACAAAGTCAGTAGTTCGAACTCACTAGCTACTTCACAGGAAGAAGATGAGGCATTCTGTTCCCTCAAAGCATCCTAGCCTCAGAAACCCTAGGAAGCAGTTCCACTTTGACATATAACGTAGTTCTGAGTCAGAATCAACTCAACGGTGGTGGATTTTGAGGTTTTTACAATCCCATGCGTTTCATGCTATGTCTCGAAAGCCATTTTTTTCTGATTCAAAATGGTCAATACTAGTCTAGTTCAGCTCACCGAATGCCTAGGGTGTCCATCTTGAAGGGTTCCATTGAATTTTTTTTTCCACTGAATTTTTTATAACTTCAAATTTTCTTTTATACCTACTTTGCACATTCCTTGTTAGAAATTTAGAAAACATTCAAAAATCAAATGGGAAGAACACACCTGGCATTTCTCACTCTGAAAAGAGCTAAGGGGGAAAAAAATCCAAGTTTGACTTGTGATAGTACAGGACTCTGTGGGCATAGTCAAACTGAAGGGCATATGTAATGGAGTGCAACTAGACGCTTATGGCTAGGAGTGCAAAGGGGTAGAGCCCAACCTATCAATCAAATCCCAGCCTGATGACACCGCCTTAAAGTGGGTGTGCTCTTTTGTAGTGGAGAGAGAGGCCCAGTAAAGCTGAGTTCTCTTTGGCTATTGTCCTTCTGCTGGATCCAGCGTCTGGTTCATCAACAACCACACCCAGGAGCCATTGGCCGGCTATCGACAGTGGATTCATTCGCCCAATCATGTACTTCGGCATCACCTGCCTGTGTCCTTCCCCCACAACACCCTACCCTACCTGTACATCATCACCCTACTTCCTGTTCATCAGCTTCCACGGCTGCAAGAGTCAGGAGAAGCCTGGCGTGGGTCAGACTAGACTTACTTCTACAACTGTGGAGGCCATTTTTCGATATGAATGTCTTTCTATATACAAACAAATACGAACATCACTGGTTTTGCTTCTCTAGCCAACCCAATGTTAACCCAGAATATTTAGGATCAAAGGAAGAGGGAAGGCATGCACAGAGTCACTGAACTAAAATGCAACAGTCAGTGTTCAAGCATTGCAGGAAGTTGCATAGGATCAAGAAATTAGGGTAGTGAAGGAAGAAGTCTAAGCTGCATTAAAGGCATTAGAGAGAACACTCACTGTCACTGCCATCGAGTCAATTATGACTCAGGTTAGAACTGCCCCTGGGAGTTTCTGAGACTGTTTACTGGAATAGAAGAAAGCTTCGGCTCTCTCCCATGGAGCAGTGGTGGTTAACTGCCCAACGTGTAGCCACTAGTCCACCAGGGCTCCTTGGTGAAAGCAAGGCTATAGACATTGATGGAATACTATTTAAGAAAGTTCAACAAGTGGGTGCAAGGCAGGAATTGGCCACTTGTCTTTGCTGAGAAATTTGGAAAGCAATTACTAGGTTAAATGAATATAGCAAATTCATATAGTTGCCTATTCTAAAGAAATGATTCAAAAATGTAGAAATTATCAAATGGAGCCACTAATATCACATGTTAGTAAAATTATGCTGAAGATAATTTAAAAACAGTACATAGACAGGGAACTGTAGAAACACAAGCCAGATTCAGAAGAACATGTGAAATGAGGGATATTATTGTTGGTATCAGATGGGTCTTAGTGACTGAAAGATATTTACCTGTGTATTATTGACTATGCAAAGTCATTTATGTGGGTCATAAATTATGGAAAACTTCGCAAAGAATGGGAATTAGAACACTTCATTGTTCTCTTGGGGAGCCTTTACATTAAACAAGAGACAGCTCTTCGAACAGAACAAGGAGATGATGCACGGTTTAAAATTAGAAAAGATGTCCATCAAGGTTGTATTCTTTCACCAGACTTAGTTTGTAAGAGTGAATCCACTACATGCTCATACAGAAGGGTCACAAGGAAGAGACAAGCCAGTCAGGGTGCAGTGTAGCATTGATGAAACATAGAACTTTCCTTTAGTTCAGTGGTTCTCAACTTGTGGGTCATGACCCCTTAGGGGGTCAAATGACCCTTTCACAGGGGTTGCCTCAGACCATGGGAAAACACATAAATATTTCACAATATAATAATTACATATTATTTTTTGATTAATCACTATGCGTTATGTTTAATTATGTTCAATTTGTAACAATGAAAATACATCCTGATATCAGATATTTACATTACAATTCATGACAGGAGCAAAATTACAGTTATGAAGTAGCAACAAAAATAATTTTATGGTTGGGGGTCACTACAATATGAGGAACTGTATTAAAGAGTTGTGGTATTAAGGAGGTTGAGAACCACTGCTGTAGTTCTTTAATGTTTCCTTCCCTCCACTATCATGATCCCAATTCTGTCTCACAAATCTGGCTAGGCCAGAGCATGTACACAGGTACAGATAAGAGCTGGAAACAGAGGGAAACCAGGACAGTTAAACTCCTCAGGACCAATTATGAGAAGGAGAAGAGGAAGGTGGGGGGACCGGGTGGAAAGGGGGAACCAGTTACAATGATGGACATATAACCGCCTCCCAGGGGGATAGACTATAGAAAAGTGGGTGAAGGGTGACAGTGATCAGTGTTAAGACATGAAAAAAAATTAAATAAGTTGGGCTGAGCCCCGGTGGCGTAGTGGTTGTGCGCGGGACTGCGGCCCACTGGGATGGAGGTTCGATTCCAGCTCCACGGAGCAAAGGCTGGACCTCCTACTCCCACCACCTGAGGGCAGTGATGTCCCCCCCAAAAAAATTTAAATAAGTTATCAAAGGTTCATAAAGGAGGGAGCATGGGTGAGGGGGAAAATGAGCTGATACCAAGGGTTCAAGTAGAAAGAAAACGTTTTGAAAATGATGATGGCAACATATGTACAAATTGCTTGACACAATGGATAGATGGATGACCTGCGATAAGAGCTGTATAAGCCTCCAATAAAATGATTTTTTAAAAAATGAATGCACTCTATGGAACTAGATTATATGAAGAAGAATGCAGTATTGTGATTAGAAGGATCCTTAACAACCATTGATATGCAGATGATACAGCCTTGTTGGATGAACACGAAGAGGACTTTAAGCACTTGCTGATGACAATCAAAGACCACAGCTGCTGTAAGCTGTGTGTCAGAAGCAAAACTAGTGATGTTTAGATATGGAGATGCAGAGAGAGGTTTTTATTGTCAAGGAAATGGCTCACACAGTGGTAGAGGGAGGCAAGTTCCAAGTCTGTGGGTCAAAAGACTCAAAAGCCTTCAAGGGCTGATAAACCTAAGATTTGTTGTCTGGAGGAGAAGCTTCTGGCTGCAAAGGCCGAGGAACCCAAGCTTAGCAGCCTGCTGCTGCTCTCTCCTGAGTTGGGCACAGGCCAGCTTCTGGCTGCAAAGGCTGATGAGCCCATGGTCTGTCAGTAGGTGGAGACGGCTGATGACTACCAGGTTCAGAAGGCAATATGACGGGCCATCACTATACGTCTAAAGAGCTGGAAGTTGGCAAACCAGATGCAGGATCCAGACCCAGTAAAAATGAAAGCTTTTCCACAGTATCCACCTCTAGTGGAAGCCAGCCACCCCCTCAAGGAAATATCATCGTGGGAGATGACTAGGTCTCAACTGTCAAATCACTGAGAATCCTGGCCCAGTCAAGTTGACACCAAACTTTAACTATCACAACAGCCTTCAGTCCACCTCAACAGAAAGGTCACAAAAATGTGAACAGCTGGACCAATAAAGAACCAGTGAGAATTGGAGAAAGTTTGAAGTGGTCAAGGAGTTCATTTTGCTTAGATCCACAATCATTTTAACAGTCAAGAAACCACACCAGGTACATCACGGGGCAAACTGGCTGCAAGGGACTCCTTTGACATGTTAAAGAACAAAGACACGACCTGGAGGATTAAGATGTATCCACCCAAGCCCTGGTGATCACTTTATATACATACAAAAGCTGGACATTGAAAAATGTAGACGGAAAAAGAAATGATGTCTTTGAATGGCCTTGGTAAAGGATATGGTAAAGCACCATGGACGGCCAGAAGGATGGGAAAATCCTGGTGACAAGCCACATGGAGCTATGCTGATTGACGGAACCAGAGCCCTGGAACTAGAGAAGCCACGTGGAGACCTACGCCAAGGCTGAGATGCTTCCACTGCCACTGGTTCCATGAGACTTCCCACCCACTGGTCTGTGAACTTCCTGAATTCAGCGTCATTGCATGTGTTTCATGAGTCTGAAGAGAGTCTATAGACTGGTATCAGTCATATGGGTTAATTAATATTGAACTTATCAACTTGATCGGGGCTGGGATGTTCTCGTGATATATAATTCCTTCTGGCTATAAATCTCTTTCCAAGACTTACAAAAAGAGCTAATATTTTAAACATCAGGTATTCTGCCTCAGAAGAAGTTGCTTTTTCTGATTTGAGATCATCAAGATAATCTTTCAAAATCATAACTCATATCAACATATGGCATATAGCACAGGTCTATACTATCTTTCCTTAGACAGAGACTTTTTAAGGGGAGCCCAGCACATCTGCAGAGCCATCTCTAGTACAAAGAACTTCTTCTCCTCCAGCTACACAATGACCACTCACAGTTCCATGCCTTTGCGTAGCTCTCTGGCTAAATCACCCCCCCCTCCCCCCAGCCCCTGTATATATGATAGGCTACTAATTAAATAAATATTCTGGTCTGTTCCATATAAATGTGAATCATCTCTATCTTCTAGTGCGGATGGGAAAGAATGCATTTATGCAATCAGTGACATACTATGTGTCGGAGCCCATGCTAACCTGCTCTCTCAAAGATGCACTATTTGGCACAGCAGCTACAATTGATGCTACTATTTGGAGGACTTTGCCACGTAGTTCACTGTTATTTCTCAAGATCTGTCTCATTTTTATAGGAACCATACCAACGAGTTCACCTTCTATTGGTGATTAATCACCGTCAGCCTTTCATTGTCCCTCTCTGATGCTTTGATATATTTTTAAAATACCTTTATTGGGAGCTCTTACATCTCTTAGCACAATCCATACATTCATCCAGTATATCAAGCACATTTGCATATGTGCCATCATCATCATTTTCAAAGCATTCTCTTCTCATTTGAGCCCCTGAGATCCTCTTCCCACTTCTTGCCCCTCCCTACAAGTTTTGATATGCTTTGCTGCTGGTTGTCTTAAAATCAGTTACAAGTCACAGCCACCTTATAGCAGAATGAAGCACTGCCAGATGCTGCACTGTCCTCACAATTGTTCGATTACAGCCACTATATCAATCCGTCTCGTTGAGGTTCTTCTTTTTCACCTTACCAAGCATGAAGTTCTTTTCCAGGGCTTCGTTTCTGATAAGATCTAAGTAGTCAGTTTTTAAGTACCTGAAACTAAGGGTCACCCCTCTGGCTTCCGAATAGCATTGTAGATGTACTTCCTCCAAGACAGTTGTGTATTCTTTGATAGTCCCCAGCAACATCATTTCCAAAGTCCTTAAAACTCTTAAACCTCTATGAATTCATTCTCTTTTTCTCTTTTTGTAAATACAGACACTTAAATCTCTTATCACAGTGCAGAAATTCATCCAGTGTGTCAAGCACATTTGCACATATGCTGCCATCATCATTTTCAAAGCAATCTCTTCCCACTTGAGCCCAATATCCATTCCCCATTTCTTCCTCCTCCTGCCCTCCTTCTTCCTCCTGCCTGCCCTCCCTTACAAACTCTTGATAAGTTATAGATCATTATTTTCATATCTTACATCATCCTCTGTCACCCCTTACCCACTTTTCTGTTGTTTGTCCCCATGCAAGGGGGTATAGGTTTGATCCTTGTGATTGATTCTTCTGTCTCCCTCTACCCTCCCCTAATTCTCCTGGTATCTCTATTCTCATTGTTGGCCCTGAGGGGTTTATGTATCCTGGATTCCCTGTGTTGTGGCCTCTTGTCTGTAGCAGTGTGCATGTTCTGCTCTAATCAGATTTGTAAGGCAGAATTGAGGTCATGATAGTGGGGGGAAGGAAGCACCAAAGAACTAGAGGCAAGTTGTATATTTCATTGATGCTATCCTGCACCTTGACTGGCTTGTCTCTTCCCTGTGACCTCTCTGTGAGGGGATGTCCAATTGTCTACAGATGGGTATTGGGTCTCTACTCCATGCCCACCCACCCCCTTTCACCTTGGTTAGGATTTTGTTCTGGGTCTTAGATGCCTGATACCTGATCCCATCATAATCACACACCGGCTGGTGTACTCCTTCCATGTGGGCTTTGTTGTTTCTCAGGTAGATGGCCAGTTGTTTATCGTCAAGCTTTTAAGACCCCAGACACTATATCATTTTTTAGCCGGGCACCTTTTGCTTTCTTCACCACATTTGTTTATGCACCCATTTTGTCTTCAGTGATCAATCATTTTAGGAAAGTTAGCATCACAGAATGCCAGGTTATTAGAACTAAGTGTTCTTATGTTGAGGGAGTGCTAAAGTCAAGGCCCAAGGTCCATCTGCAACCTTAATTCTTAACATATAGTTATGAGTACATAGTTCTATTCCCCTCTCATTTTATATGTATTTACATATGTCCATGCCTGTACTTAGACCTCTATAAATGTCCTTTGCCTCCTGGTTCTTTCCTCTATTTCCTTTTACGTTGCTGCCCCACTATTATGTTCTGCTTTTGTTCGGGTTTAGTAATTCCTCACTGCTACATTGTCCTTGATTAAGCTCCACCAGGCATCCTAAACCCTTCTCTCCATTTCTTTTAGTTCACTTGTTGCTCCCTTTTCCCTACGTTGGTTCCCCCCACCTTCCTTTTTCCCACCCCCTTTCTCCTAAATACCCCCCCCCCCCGACACTGAACCATTGGTTCTGTTCTTTTCATCTCTGAATTACTTATCCCACTTATCTTATCTAGATAGATATTCAGCTACATTACTAAGCAAAAAACAAACAAACAGACAGACAAAGTCATATAAAACAACGTAGGAAGTCAAGACCAACAAAACAATAAGTCAGCAACAAAAGAAAGGCCACTGACAAAAATGGAAAAGTCTAGAAATAGTTCAAGGTCTATTTGTTGACCTTTGCGAGTGTTTTCCAGTCAAGTCTGATGGGGTGCCACACTCTGTCTCCAAAATGTTTTTTTGGTATTCCCCAGGGACCTCATCTCTTTGCTTCCCTTGCTGCTCTGTTGCATGCCCTTAGTCTTTTGCCCCAGGGTGATGGGGTCAGACTGTGCACAATTCCCACACTGTGTCTCCAGTATTGTCTCCCACAGCACTACGGTTTAGTGAGGGGCATCGTGCCTCGTGGTGGGGCTGGCCCTATGGTCCTCTCTGTGCATTGTCTGCTCCAAGCACGAATATCATCCTCAGGACTGGTAGGCCCCCCTTCCTTCCCATCCCCTTTTATTTCTTCTGTGTGCTTTAATCAGAATTGCCTCTCTCCCCAAGCTGTAGTCCCAGTGCTGTCCTTTGAAGTGCATTCTTGTAAGGGGAGGGGGGTATCCACATAGTTGGGCTTGGGGCCAGCCCCTCATTTTCTCTTTTTCATACCCCAATAAAAATCTTAACAACTGCACCGCACTTCCCCGTCAACAGCTACTAGTACTCCGCAAGCCACCAGTGACAATGCCTTCATTGCCAGCCACTTGACAAGTGATCTGGCTCCAAAGCCAATTTGAGTTTGATTCCACAGACCAGTCCAATATGAATGGGTACAAGTGGGTCGTCTGTGAAACGAATTCTGAGACTCTGGACTCTGCGTGCAGGAATTTCATTAGAGTGTGCTCTTGGGCACAGCACCTGTGCTTGAGTGAAGGAAGCAGAACTGGGCGGGAGAGAAGTTGAACTGTGATGAAGTTGCACTGGAGGCTTCCAATAGAACCGTAGGAAACTCTGGAGCAGAGATGACTTTCCAGAAGTATGGAAGCTGGGCAGTTACACTCCCTCCTGGAGCGGTCCCGGGTGCAGGATGCCTCCATGGGAGGGATGACCTTAGACAAGACAACACAAAGTCTTGGGCTGAGCTGGGGGAGTGAGTGTCTGATCAAGGTGGTTTCATGTCTT
This sequence comes from Nesogale talazaci, assembly GCA_004026705.1. Taxonomy (NCBI): domain Eukaryota; kingdom Metazoa; phylum Chordata; class Mammalia; order Afrosoricida; family Tenrecidae; genus Nesogale; species Nesogale talazaci. Next base: position 114,463 of record PVJH01003590.1, on the reverse strand, counting down.
TTTCGTGTGGATGTACAGGAATTCCTTAGGTTTAAAGTGTGACCCTGTTGTCAGTTTTAGACAGCGCAAATGTTCTTTCAGTCTCTCAGCTGTCACCTTGCTTCTCGCTGTCATCTGTTGGGCGATATGTCTTACTTTTGATACAACCAACTTAATACCGTTTTCCCCTGAGCGATTTGTGTTTTGTGCATTTTAGTCTACAAAGACAATGATATTCTCCTAAATTATGCTTCTGCAGTGAATTTGTAGGTCTTTAATCCTCCTGGAGTCCACTTGGAATGTGGTATTATGTAGGCGTCAGTTTTCTTTCCTTCTCCTCTGTTGAGTGAACCAAATTTCCCTGTCCTTTCTTCTACGCGCCGCCGCTGGTTCCCCCTTTCACCACTGGCTTAAGAGGCCACATCTGCAAAGAACTGACTCATTAGGATTCTTACTTGGGGGCTTTTAAAATTTCTCATTTTTCTTACTGTCTGTGAAGGAATGAGTCCTCTTGATCAGCTCCTCCTTTCAAAATACTCACAGAAATGCCCTTTTCTGAACTTACTATCCTTGTTTGCCTTTTCTTCCTGTCTCTCTCCCTCTTCTTGTTTCCCTAGGGCTTTGCTGGCTTAACTTGCTCTCACCACATTTAAAAATTGAGTCGTTGAAGACTCTCTCCTTTTCTTTCTTTTTATCTCTTATAATTCCATCTTCCTTGAGAAATGTATTCATGCTCAAACTTCTAATCCCTCCAGGTAGCTGACATCCCTATGGGCAAATCTGGGCCTGATCTGTCTTGTGAATGCCAGATTTCACACAGAAAAATTGAACATTTTTTAGTCTGTGTAGATCGGTGCTTCTCAACCTTCCTAATGCCATGACCTTTCAATACAGTTCTTCATGTTGTGGTGATCCTCCAACCACAAAATTATTTTCATTGATAGTTCATAACTGTAATTTTGCTACTGTTATGATTTGGTCAACCCCTGTGAAAGGGTCGTTCGACTTGCAAAGGGGTCACGACCCACACGTTGAGAACCACTGGTCTAAGGTCAAAATAATCATCTTCATTTTGTTAAGTAATCACTTAAGTCATTTGATAGGATTTACCTACACGTTATACATTTCTAAATCCTCCCAAGTTCTAGCCCAGCATCTTCTATAGCTCGGTGTTCCACATAAGGTCTATTCAATGAATGAAGGGGGTTCACGTTTACCAGACCAATGGCCACTGGCGTAGTGTGATTCCTGGAGACGTCACAGTTTCAGAGTAGCACTGTGTTCACAGTTTTCAATTAAAGATATATATATTTTTTGAAAGTAGATCACCAGCTCTTTCTTCTAAGGTACCTCTGGGTGGACACAAATCACCACCATATTTTTGATTACCTGCTGATCCCATTAGCTGTTTGCACAAGACAGAGACTTCACTGCCTAGTTCGTCATGTTAAAAGTCAAATATTTTTCTTTATGAGTCAAAAGAACAGCATCACATGACAGTGTAGGGGAAAGGTCAGCCATGAGTCAGCTCGTCTCCGTCCATTGGGAATGGAGTGACTCCCTCCAAGTGGGCCACCTCCTCCTGTCTTGGGATGCGCCCCTCACAAAGATGACGTGGGGAGGAATGAGGCTGGGCAGTGACCAGAGCCTTAGTCACTGCATTCTACTGGAAAGAGCATAGGTTTGGAGGCAGAGAGCCCTGCATGCAAATTCCGAGTCTTCCACTTGCTAGTACTTGATCTTCTTATCTATAAAAATAGGGAAGGCAGCTCAGGCTCGGTGGCCATTGATAAAATGAAGGAAATAGCACAAGGAAACTGTATTGTACCCTCCAATTGCTGGGCATAGATTTGTGAACCTGTCGTCTTGCTCCTCTCTCTTGCGTTCAGTTTCAAGCTAAAGACAGGTATGTCCACCCTCTCAGGATGAGAGAGTCTCTGTGATGAGCATCTTGTACAGCCAAAGGAGAAATGTCTCATCCATCCACAGAGCATGGCTACACGTCTGTAAAATGCATTGTTGGAGTTAGCGACACAATGCACCATAGTAGGAAACACTGCACAGTCCTGCACCATCCTCCCAATTGCTCCTAGGTTTGAGCCTATTGGTGCAGCCACTGTTTCAATTCAGCTTCAGGGTCTTCCTATGCTTTCACTGACCCTCGATTCTACTTTAGCAAGCATTCTGTCCTTCGCCAGGGGTGTATCTCTTCCAATAGTGTGTCCAAAGTACCTGAGATGAAATCTCACTTTTTTTTTTCTTTTTTTTTTTTTTTTTAGGCATCACTGCCCTCAGGTGGTGGGAGTAGGAGGCCCAGCCTTTGCTCCTGGGAGCCGGAATCGAACCTCCATCCCAGTGGGCCGCAGTCCCGCGCACAACCACTACGCCACCGGGGCTCAGCTTTTTTTCTCTTCTAAGGAGCATGCTGGCTGTATTTCTCCCTAGGTAGATTTGCTCATTCTTCTGGAAGTCCATGTTATAGTCAATATAGTCTTTTCAAAGGTGTCATTTCTTCTTTGTTCTTCCTTATTCATTATTCAAGCATCGCATGTATATGAGGTGATTGAAAATACTATAGTTTGGGTCACCTCAGTCCTCCAAACAACATCTTCGCTTTATAGCATTTTAAAGAACTCTATTGCAGCAGATTTGCTCAATGCAATACATTATTGAACTTCTCCATCGTGGCTTCCATGGGGAATGATGGTGGATCGAAGTGAAATGAAATCCTTGACAACTTCAATTTGTTCTCCATTTGTCATAAGGTTGCTTATTGGTTCCATTGTGAGGATTTGCATTTTCTTTATCCTGCAGTATAAGCCACACTGAAGGTTCCAGTCCTTGTCCAGCCATCTGCAAGTGCTTCAAGTTCTTTTTGCTTTCAGCAAAGTTGTGTTGTCTGCATATCACAGGTTGGCATCTTCCTCCAATTCTGATGCTGCATTCTTTTTCATCTAATTCTGCTTCCCAGATGATTTGCTCCATAGCAGACAGCTGACCCTGCAGTGAGTTGCTCTAAGGGTAGCCTCCTGTGCCCCCAGGACTGCTACAAATGGATTGAATGTGGAGAAAAGACACCTTTCCTGATTTTAAACCACACAGTATCCCACCCCTTTTTTTTCTGTTCCAACAACTGTCTCTGAGTCCATGTACAGGTTCCACAAAGGCAAAATCAGATGTTCTGGAATTCCCATTCTCTTGGGGGCTATCCATCATTTGATACATGGAGTTGAATGCCTCTGCATAGTCAGTAAAGCACAGGCAAACATCGTGCTGGTGTTCTCTGTTTTCAACCAAGATCAGTCTGGCGTCGGCAAAAATATCCCATATTCTATGCTCTCTCCTCAGTCTCTCTTCCATTTCAGGCAGCTTCTAGTTGAGGGAGCTGCAATTGCCTCCTCTTTATAGATTAAGAATTCGGAGTATCACGTCCCATCACACAAGCATCAAATGGGGATGTTTTACAACGGACACCAGCAAGAACTTTCAGAATCTCAGGAAGGGTGCTTTACTCCTACCTGTCCATCCACCATGATTCCTGGGCAGCCTCTTTAAACCTGGGCAGGGAGATTTAAAGTCACAAGCATCCCTAGTATGTTTCTTGGATCCTTCTAGAAGGCCTTCTTGCTTTTCCATCCGGCCACTTGGCATGATGGTGAAGCACTTGGTTGTTCATGGAAAGGTGGGCAATGTTAAGCCATGCCGCAGAAAGACCCGGTGGTCTGCTTCCATGAAGACCACAGCCCAGGCGGAAACCCTCGGGGGCCGTGCTGCTTCGACACGTCGGGTCACTGTCAGATGGAAACACTCCGCAGCACCTACCTGTAGCAACACCCCACTCGCACAGCTTGGGGTTCTCAACTTGCCTTGGTTTGGGCTTCCTCTCCTTCCACCATCTCTTTGCTGGGTGGCCCGCAGGGCATGACTCACACTGATCCAGACAACTGCCCAGGGTCTTTCTCCGTAAGTCCCTAGACTGATCCCAAGGGTCAGAAGAGATCTGCTCCCTTCCTCCCCAGGGCCTCCTCTGCCACAGGGGCCTTCTGCATCCAAGAGGGCAGGGCGAAGACTTTTCTGTCCCCTCTTTGAAAATTATCCCAAGCACGAAATGAAATCAAGACATCAATCAAGAAACAACCACGCCAGAGAAAGACAAAACGTAGAGAGAGGAAGGACAAAGGGCCCTTGGGTCCTCTGATAATGATGGACAGCAGGGCAGCCTTTGAGCAGCACCAGCCCTGACCATGAGCTTTTGGAAGACAGAATTCCCCTTCCTGTGCTTCTTTAGCTCTAGAGAGCAGCACGGGCCCTGGCCAAAGAGAGTTGTCATCAGCACTGGTTGATGAATTAGATCATTACATATATTTATCATTACATATGCATATGCACACATATATAAAATGCAACAATTGCCAGCAGATGAAGGCCTATTTTACTGTGAGATGAACTGTTAGAAATATTTACTAGGTTGCTAAGTGGAGCTGCCATTCTTCTACACGAGAGGGCTCATCCAGAGTGATAGGCTAAATAGAACTTTTTCCCTAATGTTTTGCATTTCATTGCTGCAAATATATATAGTTTTTAAATGCACAAAGTGCACCCTTTCATTTGCTTTGTTGTCTATTTTCATTATTTTAATGTGAACTGGGTTTCTAGGGAGGTCAGGACTCAATAATTACATTCAGCCTTATGCAATTATTAGTAAGGAACCAGGTAACAGCACTGATATTTAATACTTAATTGTTTTTGATCAGCATTAATTAGTCACAGATGTACACCAGATTCCCATTTAATTAAATACTCTTGGGAACATAATGTGGGCTCAGGGATTCTAACCACATCAAAAAGTAAATGTTCAACTTTGAAAGTTGGGCCCTAGAGACCCAGGCATCCATGGAAAGGAAATTCCAGATGTCTAGCATTTTCCCTCTCTTCACAGAAATAAACCTCCTGCGTCTAGGCCTGTGGAATCGAGAATCTTTGCATTTCTGCTCCCAGGCTGCAGCCATCACCTCTCTTGCTCTTGTACCATCATTTTATCTTCTCTCTGGAATCATTCCTGTCCACATAAAAACACGAGAAACTTCTTTCATCCTAGAAAATCCACTGAATAATTATAGGTCAACCAATAAAGAGATTTAAATTTTTTTTTAAAAATTTAAATGCACTATAGTTTCTCAAGCTATCGTTCCCTTTAAAGATTTCCTATACGGAGAAATACTTCTTAAAGCAGCAGTTCTCAACTTGTGAGCTGCAACACCTTTGGGGTCGAAGGACCCTTTCGTAGGGGTCACTTGATTCATAACACTAGCAAAATGACGGTTATGGTGTAGCAACAAAAATAATTTTATGGTTGGGGGGGGTCCCCATAACACGAGGAACTATATTAAAGGGTGGAGACATTAGGAAAGTTGAGAACCACTGCCTTAACGGATTGTGCATATTGATCTTCGTCATTCCTTTCCTGTGGCCATTAGCATGGGGAACTCACATGCAACAACAACAACAACACACTATGCCATCTGGCTGATTCTCAAGGAGAGATGACCAGGGCTTTTTTCTTAGTCTGTGTTAGTCTGGAAATGCTGCTAACTAAGCATCACGCCGTGGTGGCGGCTGTTAGGTGTGAAGTCAGTTTGGACCTGGGGAGGCTATGTATAACACAATGAAACACTGCCCAGCCCGCACCATCCTTGCAATTGTTGTAGCCCTGGTGTCAGTACGTTTCACTGAGGGCCTTCCTCTTTTTCAATGGTCCTCTACTTTGACCCAGTGGGGTGTCCTTCTTCAGGGACTAGTACCTCCTGATAATATGTCCAAAGTGTGTGAGACAAAATCTCACCATCCTCACTTCTAAGGAGTACTGGTTATCCTTCTTGCAGGCCAGATTTGTTTGTTCTTCTGGCTACTCCCTGCCATTGAGTTCAGTCTGGCTCGTCATGACTCAATAGGACAGAGAGGAACTGCCCCTGTGGATTGCTGAGACAGTCGCTCTTTACAGAAGTAGAAAATCCCATCCTTCTCCCAAAGTGTTTGGTGATTTTCAAACTGCTGACCTTGTGGTGAGTTGAACGTGTAACCAGAAATGTTCCAGAACATGTTCCAGAACGTGTTCCAGAACGTGTCCTGGAAATCCTTGAAATATTCGATATTTAGTATTCGTTGTTGACGCTTTCATTCACAGGCATCATTTCTTCCTTTGTCTTTCTTATTAGTTCTACAGCTTTTGCATGTATATGAAGTTGTTGAATATACCATGACTTGGGGCAGGTTCACCTTAGGTCTCAAAGTGACATTTTTGCTTTTCAGCACTTATAAAGAAGTCTCTTGACGTAGATTTGCCCAATGTAACCACACATCATTTGATTTCAGGGAAGCATTATTTGATTGCTTCCCTGGACGTTGATGGCGGGTCTAAGTAAAGCAAAAACTGTAATATTGTCTCACTTCTCTCATTGTCATGTAGCTCATTGGTCTAGCGGTGAGGATTTTTGTTTTCTTTGACTGAGGTGTCATTCATACTGAAGGCTGCAGTCTTTGTTCTTCATCAGTAAGTGCTTCAAGTCCTCTGCACTGTCAGCAAGTAAGGGGTGTCATGCAGGTTGTTCATGAAGCTTCCTCTAATTCCAATGCCACATTTTTCTCCTTAGAGCCCAGCTTCTCAGATTACTTGTTCATTGTGCAGATTGAAAAGGTATGGTGCAGCCCCTTTCATGATTTTAAACCACGTGGCATCCTGGTACAATGTGATCTATTGCCGGATGGTGGCAGCACTGGAGTTGCGTTGACTAGAAATTGAATCTGGATTACCCTCTGAGAGGCAACAACTCTACCCCAGAACCACCAAGGCATCTTCTCCTCTGATTCTCTCCAAAACCCAATGCCACTGGACTTTGCATCCAAGGACTCCATAGAAATAACTTTTTTTTTTTTTGTCAAAATAACCTCCAGTCATGCCTTCGCTTTACAGTGGTTCATTTGTATATCTAGGTCCTTTCTAATTATAGTCTTGTAACTGTCACCAAAAGATTGGGAAGGATTATGCAAATAAGGTGATTGTGGCCCACAAAGAGGATTGGATGGCTTGCTAATAATACTAATAAGGTGTGTGACACTCTGTAGGGGTGGGATCATGCAAATATGGGATATGGAATTCTGACAAAGGGATTGATCCATTTGGCCAGCACACTAGGTTTAAATAAACTCTCTCCAAGGCGGAAAGGGGGAAGCTCACTAACAACATGGAAAGAAGAACTGGTCACAGAGAACGCCTTTTGAGCCTGAGGTCCCAGAGCTGAGACCCTCCTACCCAAGAGACAGAGTTGCTAAACGATCAGAAAGGGAGAGAGGTGGGGAGAAGTGACTGCTGACACCGTGGAGAACTGGGGGCAGCAGAATCATGAGACCTGCAGGAGACGGCGTGGTCGGCTTCCCAGTCCACATGGCAAGAAAGCTGAGTGCTTTGGAACGAGAGGCTTGCTGCTAGAGTGGAATGCCTCTGTCACTTATCTGTGGAGCTAAAGAGCTTTATGAAATTGGCATGAGAAGGCAGTCGTGGCCAGCACCCTGTGGCAGGAGGCAAGAAGAGGCTGGCCTCATCAAAGCCTCTTGGTTGTCAAAGGGCTCAAGATTGAATTTGCACTACTTGAAAAACAAAGTTTGAAAAAAAAATATTCTTGATGTTTATAACTTTTCTCCGGAGTCAAACAAAAATCGGACTTGGAAAAGCCTGTCCTGGCCAACATTGAGTCCCACGTCCTCTTACTGCCGACGCAAAGGAGCGACACCTCAGTCTAAGTGCTACTCTAGCCCAGACAACGTGGAGTGCTTGCACCAGTGCGCTAAAGCATTCATTGTGTTTTTTTTTTATAGGCATCACTGCCCTGGTGGTGGGAGTAGGAGGCCCAGCCTTTGCTCCTGTGAGCGGGAATTGAACCTCCATCCCAGTGGGCCGCAGTCCCGCGCATAACCACTACGCCACTGGGGCTCAGCCCCATTGTGTTTTTCAATGCTCTTTATTTGTGTAAAATATTGAAACCTTGCCTCCAAAAAAAGTTAGTGATACCAGCAGTCAAGCTAAGGGGAAACTATAGGATTAAAAAAAGAAAGCATTGTGAAGTTTGAATCAGGTCACCCTGCTTGTCTGAGTTGGCAGCTGAATACAACATGGCTAAGTCAACACTCAACATTTCTTGATTAAAGCAGCTCATATAGCGAAAGGTATGATATTGTTAATCACGAAACAAAGAACCCAGAGCATCAAAGAGGTTGAAAAGTTAATTTGGATAAATCAGAAACAACTTGATGGCAATAGTGTATCCAATGCAGCGATAGGCAAGAAGGCTAAAAGCCTCCTGGAAAAAATGAATTCATAAGTGTAATTTGGGGCCTCTGAACCAATGATTTGGTTTTCCATTTTTTTTATGGGAAAATCATGTGTAGTTCTTGAACTTTTCAGTGTTCAAACACGAGTTTGGAATGGACTGAGTCTGACAACTGAGGTATCACTGTATATCCCGAGTCATTTCTGATCCAAAATGGCAATCGATTGCTTCCCTAGCCAACCCCAGAACGGCCTTGTCTGTGAGTTCTCTGTGGCCATTGCAATGAGTGGTTGAACCCCACAGGGAAGCGCAGAGTGCTGTGGGAGGAACGGCACGTCACAAGTGGTAAAGAGGTTGGAGAGAGGCGGTCTGTCTGACCTCCACTGGATAGGAACCAACTTTGGCCTATAGATACTTTTTCCTTCTCCCTTGCAAATTAGAGGAGGTCAGAGGTGCCCACCCACACCTTCCCATATCATTTTTACAATGCAAAATCCCAATTCTTCATCCTCATTTATTTGACACGGTTGATTACATTCTTCTTGTAATATTGTCTTAATTTGGCTTCTAGGAAACCACACTTTGTTGATTCGCCTCTTACCCTGCAGACATTGCTTTGACACTTTGAAGAGTCTCAAAGTTGGTCTCCCCCATACCCCCTCTACACGCATTCCTTAGGAGATGGCACCTACACACAGACCCACTGTCACTGGCATTGAACAGATCCCTACTCACCGTCACCCTGTAGCCCACACTGTTGGGTGCCATCAGAGTGACCTGCGTAGAACAGAATGGAACATGGCCAGACCCTGGGCTTGCCTCACAGCTCCTACGGAGCTCACTGGGTAGTCAATATTTTTCACACAAATGCAGTGATTCTAAACCTTCCTAATGCGGTGACCTTTTCGTACAGTTCCTCATGTTATGGTGACCCCCCCCCATCATAACATTATTTTCATCGCTACTTGATCACTGTAATATTGCTACTGTTATGAATCGGGCAACCCCTGTGAAAGGGTTGTTGAACTCTTAAAGGGGTTTGGACCCACAGGTTGGGGACCGCTGCATGGCTGTAGCCTGTATTTCATCTCCTTGAGGGTCTCTCCCTGTTTTCACTGACCCTCGACTTTACCAACCCTGGGGAGTGGTCTCTCCTGATCATATGTCCAAAGTACGTGAGACACAAAGTCTCACCAGCCTCATCACTTTTAGGTAGCTTTCTGGCTGGACATCTTCTAAGACAGATTCATTTGTTCTGATAGCCATGGGACTTTTTAATATTCTTGCCAATATCATATAATTCAGATGTTTCCATTCTTCTCCTGTCTTCCTTATTCATGGCTCAACTTTCACATGCCTATGAGGCAATAGTACACAGATGCCTCTAACGCCTCATTTCTCTCTTTAGCACTCTCATCTCGCCTGCTTATGTTGCCTTTCCACGTGGATGTTGATGCAGCCCGGGTGCCTTTGAAATCAGAGCCTGAAGCAAAGCTTACAGCTCACCCTGTACTGGGGAAGTGCAATTGCAGGACAAGAGCAGGAGGGAGAAGAAAGGAGGGAAACTCAAAAGAAGGCATGTAATACTAAGCTAGTTATATCTGGTGACACAGGGAGGTAATGTGGAACCATGGCACCCACAGAGCTGTCTTTGGGGAAGGAGAAGGAATGGAGTTTAAGTGTTGACCCCTTTTAATGTCTTGTCTTTCAATGATAAAGGTCTGCCTCTGTGCTTTTGTTCATTTTCCTTGGGTTCTTTGGGCTGTGTGGAGGAAGCCAGACATGCCCCCCCCTCACCCAACCCTGGTTTCCAATTGTATCTGGTCTGAGAAGCGTGAGACCTCAGCAGTCTTAGCCAAGGAAACAACGGGTGGGTGCTGGAGCCGAGGGAGTAACTCTGGTTGGCATAGTGGGGGACATGTGGGCTGCTAACTTCAAGGTCGACAGTTTGAAACCAGTTGTTCCTCTGAAGAAAGATGGGGCTTTCTATTTCCATAGAGATTTACAGTCTCAGAAACCAACAGCGGCCATTCTTTACCAACAGCGGCTCTGCCTTTCCCTTGGTGATGAGTTGGAATTGACACAATGGCCGTGAGAGTTGAGGTGGGGTAGAGGATGTCAAGGGAGAAAGATGAGGCTATCTGATCCTGTAACGATGTATAACTTCAGAAACTCTACACTGGGGCATTATGAGTTGGATTTAACTCAATGGCAGAGGATTTGGTTTAGTAAGGAGGTGGGGGGGGGTGCTGGGAGGCCAGGATTGATTGATTCATCAAGGCCCAGTGAGGGGGAAAGAGGAAGGGTGAAGGCGTGGAGGTGGGAGGGTTGGGAGAATGTGGAACAGCACCTAAAATGGCATCTTGAAACTTAATTTAGCCCAAATCTCACTTCTTTCAAATGTCACATCCTCTGTGCATCCACATTTCTTGTTCACAGCTCCTCCTATGTCAGCACAGATTTGTCCACTCTTATGGCAGTTGGTGGTACCCTCATCTGTACTTCAGAAATGGAACCATTGCTTCCTTTTTTTTTTTTTTTTAGGCATCACTGCCCTCAGGTGGTGGGAGTAGGAGGCCCAGCCTTTGCTCCTGGGAGCCGGAATTGAACCTCCGTCCCAGTGGGCCGCAGTCCCGCGCACAACCACTACGCCACCGGGGCTCAGCCCTCATTGCTTCCTTCTTAACCACTCTTGGCTGACTGCAGCACCCTCCATCTGATGATCTGTTTCTTTTCTTCCCTCTTCTCAACGCTAGTCTCTACTTCTCAACAAAATGGCGGGGCGGCCATTGTGAAAAAAGAAGGTAGATAGTGTTATCCCTCCCCTCTAAAGATGGGCCTGTCTCCGAATGAGTAAAACCATAGTCCTTTCCACAGCCTACAATGGACCTCAGCTTCATCTCCTATTGTATACTCTCTGCCAGCCACACTGCTCTCTCAAGGGCCAAGCAGTCTTCTGCCCGAAGGCCTTTGACTTGTGGTTCTCAGTGCCTACAAGACTCTCCCCTCATTCTCCAGTATAGCTTACCTCGGTCTGTTATAGCCTTTACCTTCTTGGCTCAGCTGCTCTTTTCAGCCAAAAAAGGTTGCATGAAGGGAGAAGAGGCTGGATAAAGGAAAGATAAGGGAAATGGGAAAGAAGATGTGATCTCTTCAAGTTCTTATTGGAAAGCCCAGAGCAACTGGAGCAAGAGTTTGGCCGAAGGAGACTTTTTAATGTGAGAAACAGGAGAGCTGTCGGGAGAGGAGGACTATTCTCAAGGGGCTTTGAATGCCAAGCTCATAAGGTGGGTTTTTTATTCTACAGGAAAGCGTCTACAGCTGAGAGTAAAAATGACTCCTTTCAAAGTTTCCCTGGACAATATCTTCCAACCAGGGCTTCGGAAGCAGTGCTTGCTCCAATCGCCTGAAACTGACCATAAGGAAGTCACAGTAGTAAGTATCGATAGGTCCACAAGAAGACTCTTCCAGGCGCCTTTGGGAAGTTGACGAGAGAGGTGGTCTTCTTCAAAGCCACTACTGGAGAGCATTCCATGACATGGTAGCTGGGGATTGGAAATGGAATTTCAAAACCATCCCAACAAAGGAGCAGGGGAGGTCAGTGTTCTCCTTTGACTTCCTTGGGTCAAGCCTACCTGGCTCCACTAACTAGAGCTCTTGATAACCCAAGCTGTACGATCTGTGACTGTGGATGTCACTGCCCTCTACTGGAGGGATGGGCATCCTTCCCAAGACTCCCCGGGGTGCTTCTATGCAGGTCAATCAATGGTTCTTCACTGTCCTTAGAGTCTGGTCCCCTTAGAACAGTGGTTTTCAATTATCTTAATGCCTCGACCCTTGAATACAGCTCCTCATGTGGTGGTTACCCCCAACCATAAAATTATTTTTGTTGCTACTTCATAACTGTAAATAATGTAAATATCAGATATGCAGTATGTATTTTCATTGTTACAAATTGAACATAATTAAAGCATAGTGATGAATCACAAAAGCAACATGCAATTAGATATTGTAAAATATTTATTTCTAATAAATAAATGAAAATTTGTCTTGAAGCATGGTGTAGCATGGGTAACAGTCTCCACATCTGGTGGGTACTTATAGGTGGGCAGACCCGCCTGGAGATAATAGAGGAATGGGGTCTCGGTACCTAAGAACATCGGAAATCGGTGTTTTCCAATACTCTTAGGTAACCACTGTGGATGGGTTGTTCAACTCCCAAATGGGTTGTGACCCACAGGTTGAGAACTACTGCCTTAGAACATCTAGAGAAAAGTTATACTTTATAGAAAAAAGATTTCTACTCGTACATAAGTATTTGCATAGAGTTCCAAGGATTCATGGATGGAGGCTGTGAAACTGTTCCACCGAGCTCCCTAGTAAAGATGTGGCTTTCCAAGCAGACCGACAGGAGTGCCAGTTCTGGGCTAAGAAACAGATTAATTTTGAAGAGGCTCCAGTTAGGTAGTGCCCAACCTATTTTCTACCACGAATGCTTTTTCCTACCCTCCCTTTGGTTCATATGTTTAGAAATAGTTGGTTTTTCAAATCAATAGCCTAGACTAGGAAATCATTTATGCATTTCCTAATATGCTATTAACCAAACAAAATAGGCAAGTGATAATCCATTCTCCTGTAATGTCCAAATTCATATAATCCAGGGTTTTTTTGAAAAAAGAAAAAACTAACTCAATATTACACTAAACTGTGAAGCTCTATGGCAGACAAATGTGTGATTTGGGTTAGATTTTAAAATATTACTCTTCAAGGTATGATATTTAACCTTGTACCCTCTTAAGCTTGCATACTTAAAGCCAAATTAGTGAGATTTGTCTTCAATGCTCGCTCTCACAAAACTATATGTACCTGTGTTAGTTTCGGTAAACTAGAGTAACAAATTTCATAGACATCCATATGGATATAAGGGTAAGATTTATATACAAGAGGAATGGGACATTAAGAAAGCAACCCAACCCAGTCCAGTTCAAAGCCATAAGTCCGATATTAGCCCATAGGTCCGATACCAGTCTATAATGTCTCCTTCTGACTCACGAAGTCACAGGCCAGTGGGTGCAGAGTCCCGGTGCCGGCAGGGGTCCCTCATTTCCAGGGGTCAGGGTCCATCAACAGCATCCAGTGGTGGTAGAAGCACCTCATCGCTGGCAGGGGTCTCCACATGGCTTCTCCAGTTTCAGAGGTCTGGTTCCATCAGGGCAAGGCTGTGTGGCTTCTCTTTTGGCTCCTGCAGCTCTTCAGACAGTGTCCATAATTCATCATCTCTGAGACTAACTCCCAACAACTGGGGAGATAGCTTCTGATCTTCATGAGGGAAATATCGCAAGATTTCCCAGAACTCTCAGGAGAAAGCCATGCCCACACGGAGGCCTCATTGGCTACTCAATGGCTTTCTCCAGATTAACAAGCTAGACTCCACTCCTACATCTCAATCATGAAATTAACGTAAGCACATGACTACCACAGTACCTAAAACTGGAATGCACTTTCAAGTGGAGGCAAATGTAGGAAATGTTGCTTCCAATGCCTATATGCAGGCACTCTCTCACACGCAAGCTCTAAGGTCAATCAAAATTATGTACTGACCAAAAAGCTACATTTTTATCTACTCTGGTTCTTACTTTAAGCTTGTGTGTCACATGGAGGTGACACACAAGCTGGCCCTGGCTTTTAGACAGGGCCACACAGGAACACAGACATTAATTGGGTCCAAGAGTCCATGACATGGAGTCCTGGAAGCCTAGTGGGTTGCGAGTTGGGCTACTAACTGTAAGGTCAGTAGTTTGAACTCATCAACTGCTCCAACAGAGAAAAATGAGGTGTTCTACTCCCATAAAAAGTTATAGTAGGCTGAGCCTCAGTGGCATAGTGGTTGTGTGTGGGACTGCGGCCCACAGGGTTGGCAGTTCAAATCCAGCAGCAGTTCTCCAGAAGCAAGGCTGGACCTCTCACTCCCACCAGCGGGCAGTGATGCCTAAAAAAAAAGTTAGTGTCTCCAAGTACTCCTTCAACACAAGAATACTTTGTTCTAACAATACAAAATTCTGTGATGCTCACCTTCCCTGACATGTTTACTGAAGACAAAATTGATGCATAGGAAACTGTGGTGAAGAAAGCTGATTGTGCCCAGCTATCAAGCCTTGAAGATAAACAAGTGGCCATGTAACTCAGAAGCAACAAAGTCCACAAGGAAAAAGCACACCAGCCTGTGTGATCATGAGGTGTGGATGGGATCAGGTATCAGGCATTAAGACCCAGAACAAAATCATACCAATATGAGGGGGAGGGGTGGTGTGGAGTGGAGACCCAAAGCCCATCTGTAGACAATTGGACATTTCCCTACAAGAAAGAGACAAGCCAGTCAGGTATAGTACCTATGAAACATAATACTTTCCTCCAGTTCTTTAATGCTTCCTCCCTCCAACTCCCACACTATCATGATCTCATTCTACTTTATAAATCAGACTAGACCAGATCATGTACATTGCTACAGATAAAAGTCCACAACACAGGGGATCCAGCATAGATAACCCTCTAAGGGCCAACAATGAGAACCGAGATGCCAGGAGGATAAGGGGAAGGGTAGGGAGGGGGAACCGATCACCAGGATCGATGTAAAATCCCCTCCCTGGGGACAAACAAAAAAGTAGGAGAAGGGTGACAGAGGATGATATAAGATATGAAAATAATCATCTATAATCTGTCAAGGGTTCCTGAGGGAGGAAGGGGGAAAAATGAGGAACCGATATCAAGGACTTAAGGAGAGAGAAAATCCTTTGAAGATGATGATGGCTGCTGAGCCCCGGTGGCGTAGTGGTTGTGCGCGGGACTGCGGCCCCCTGGGTTGGAGGTTCAAATCCAGCAGCAGCTCTCAGGATCAAGGCTGGGCCTACTCCCACCACCAGAGGGCAATGATGCCCACACAAAAAAATGATGATGGCAACCTATGTACAAATGTGCTTGACACACTGGATGAATGTATGGATTGTGATAAGAGATGTAAGAGCCCCCAACAAACGTATTTAATAAAAAATAAAATAAATAAAAATTAAAAACAAACAACTTCATTTAAAAAACAAAAAAGTTAGCATCTCAGAGGCCCACAGGGGCAGTTCTACTCTGTCCTAAAGGGTGACCGTGGGTTGGAATCCATTCAATGGCTGTGAGTTTGGCTTGGGACCTGGCATAACTAGTGTTGAGATATGAAAATGAAAAATATAGCATTTGTTATTCATCCAAGAAATATGTATTAAAGACCAACACTGTGGAAGGCTTTATGAAAATAGCGGAAGACAGATCTAGTCTTGCCCTGGTGGCGCTTAAAGTTTGGTGGGAGAAATGGGGAGGGGAAGGAGGAATACAAAAAAATAACAAAGACGATTGTAAATTGTGCCCTGGGCGAGGGCGACAAAGGGGCTAGGGTGTGGATGAGGGCGGGGCAGGGTTTTAGCCTAGCATGGGTTGAGCCGTCAGGAGTCTGAGAGGCAACAGGTGGCATACTCAAACTGGGACTCAGAGGAGAGTTTAATAAGCGGACAACCTATATAGCACTGAGGAATGGCACAGTACCCTGGCGATCGTAACTGTGGGAGCTCAAGTAGCAGAAGGTGAGGGAGAGCTGATAGGAGGCCCATTTTTCCAAGGTTGCCACACTTCCAGTTGGCGGTAGAATCGGGATTGGGATCCAGCCTTTAGGATTTCCAGTCCAGGCCATTCCTTGCTTCGCTTACTTGTTAAGTTAGTGACATGTCTCTTACAGTCTTCTCTTCTTTCCGGAACCCTTTAATTCAGCTTTTGGCCCTTCTTCCTGCTACATTCTTTACTCAGAGTACCAGATATGATCACTCCATAATAGTGAGGTAACACTACATACCTATCAGCTTGGGGTGGGGAAATAGAAAGCTCTGGAGTTTGAGTAAAAAACAAACAAACAAAACAAGGGTTGGGAAGGAGAGGGGGTAACAGGACTAGCCCTGCGGGTGGGGGTGTAGAGTGATGCAATCTCTTGGCAATAAAGTTGGGCAGTCCCTAACAAAGTCAAAGACACATACACCCGATTACTTTCCTTTGCTATATGTGCCACGAAGATAGTTGCTTCCGTGTATCAGGACATATGGACAAGAATGGCAAGTCTTGTTGATGATAGCTTCAAAGTGGGAACCACTAAATACGCCTGGACAATAGACTCCGTAAACAGATTGTGGGTGCAACAATGGTATACTGCATGGCAGCCACAGGAAATCAACAGCAGTTCACAATAACACAAGCAGCCATGTAACACTTAGACGGCGTGATTTCAACACAGGAGGGGCTTTGAAAAGTTCCTGGAAAAATCCCAATCCTCGAATCTGATTTTTCTATGAGATTTGTAAAGGCCTCTCATAGACAAAATTTGAAGGCAGGTGAGATGACAGCTGTATCATCAGGTAATTACAGAAAAATGTGGAAATGAAGATCAGAGTTAAACTAGCAGAAAGAAAGGGGAAACGATCTGACAAAGGGTCCCCAGGAAGCAGCCAGCAGAGGGGAGTTCGGAAGTGCTGCTGTTGGTGGGCGCCCTAGCAGGTTCTGACTCACAGGGGTGCTGTGGACAGCGGAATGAGAAACCACCTGGTCCTGCCATCCTCACCACAAGCCCTGTGCTTAAGGCTGGCGCCGCAGTCACTGTGTCTATTCATCGTGTTGGGGTCTGCCAGCCCGTTGCATCACCAAGCACGATGCTCTTCTGGCATTGGTCCCTCGTGATAGCATGTCTGAAGGAGGGGAGACAAAGTCTTGCCCTCTTTGCTTCTAAGGACCCTTCCGGCAGTACTTCTTCCAAGACAGTCTTCCAAAAGTTCATGGCATGTTCAATATTCTTTGCCCGTACTCTAATTCAAAGGCACTAGTTTTGCTTTTCAAAGGCACTCGTACTAGTAATTGCCATGTACAATTTGGTACGCTGTATTTATGTGTTAAGCAATTTTCTGTAAACTTGTTGTATTTCACACATTGCTGGTGTTAATGCCGTCAAGTTGATTTCAATGTGTGGAGATCCGGTGCACACACTTAGTGACAAGAGGGGTGCATCTGGGATTTGAAAGCAAACAGAGCAGCCACTTTGGAACTGTGTAACTGGATATATTTCCCCCCCCCAAGAGATTTATTGGCAAGTAATTTACATATGATATTATTTGTTAGTTCAGTAATTCAATCATATCATGGAGAATTATATAATTGCATCAATTTTAGAGCACCCCACCCCCAAGGTGAATACATTTTTGAAGGAACAAAATAAGATCCCCTTGGGGGGGGACAGATATAAAACAAAAATGTAACTTTCCCTTTAAGAAAGAATGAACTCTTTTTTTGGGGGGGGGGAATCACTGCCTCTGGTGGTCGTGGGTGCTACCCAGTGCTGCTCCTGAGATCTGCCGCTGGATCTGAACCACCAAGCCTGCGGCCGCAGTCCCGCACTCAACCACTCAGCCCAAGAATGAACTCTTAATTGAAAGTATGAAACAAGTCACTGGAGTCTAAAAGAACTTTATTGATGCAGGTTCTATTCTACACTTATTGACAAAAGGATGGAAGTTGTCAAAATTTCACTTGTTTGGATCCACAATCAATGCTGATGGAAGCAGCTGTGCAAAAATCACAGACTGCATTGCACTGGGGAAAGCGACTACATGTGACTTCTTGAACGTGTTGAAGAGCAAAGGTGTCCCTTTGAGGACGAAGGTGGGTCTGAATCAATCACCTTGTATGCATGTGAAAGTTGGACACTGGGTAAGACAGACTGCAGAAGAACGGGTGCATTCGAATTACATTTGGGTCAAAGAATATTGAAAATACCATGGACTACCAGGACAAATAGGCCTGTCTTGGAAGAGGTATGCCAGAATGCTCCCAGGGAGAGAGGGTGGTGAGACTTCCTTTCATGTAATTTAGATGTTATCAGGAAAGAGCAGTCCCTGGAAAAGAATATCATGCTTGGTAAAGTGTTCATGAAAAAGAGAAACCCTCCCAATTAATGGGTTGATCCAGTGGCTCTAAGACTGTGTTCAAGTATTATCAGCAATGGTGAGGTGGTGAAGACGGTGCAGGACAGGTCAGTATCTGATCCGTTCGTACCTAAGGATCCTGTGAGTCAGGACCGCTTCAATGGCAGCTAACAATGAAGACGAAAACATGCCGTAAAAAATTCTAATCTGGGGGCTGAGCCCCGGTGGCGTAGTGGTTGTGCACGGGACTGCGGCCCACTGGGACAGAGGTTCAATTCCAGCAGTGGGGCTGGGCCTCCTACTCCCACCACCTGAGAGCAGTGATGCCCACAAAACAAAAAACAAAAAAAAAACAAAAAAACAAAAAAAAAATTCTAAGCTGGGATGAGCCCTGGTAGCCTAGTGGTTGGGTGCGGGACTGCAGCCCACAGGCTTGACAGTTCAAATCCAAATGATGCCACCAAAAAAAAAAAAAAAAGAAATGTAAAAAAAATTCTAATCTGTGGTACTAATGAAGAATTTATAACTTAGAAAATTAAATAAGGAGCATATGTTTAGTTGATTAACCAGTAGAGGCAAAGATTAATCTACAGAAGTGAGTTTGCTTTTACAAAAACCTTCTCCTTCTTTTTTTTTTTTTTTTTGATCACTATCCCTGGCGGGAGTAGGAAGCCCAGCTTTGCTCCTGGAGAGCTGCTGCTGGATTTGAACCGCCAACCTTGTGGGCCGCAGTCCCACACACAACCACTACACCACTGGGAGTCAGCCTTCTTCTTTCTTGACACAAGATATACTAAGCTGTTGATTCAGGGCTTCAGCCCTGGAATATATCCTTTCTTAGAGGAGTCCTGAGTCTATTTAATAGAAAATGGAATTCACACACCTATATCTATTTGTATATTTACCTATATTTTATTAAGTACCCTGAGTTTTTTAAACTCTAATGCAGCAGTGTGGAATGCTTTCCAGCCTTCCCTTTTTCCATATTGTCACTCCCTTCTCAACAAGGAGCCTTAATAGGGTGCACTTTGGGCTCCTAAATACGGGACTAAGTCGTTCAGATTCCCTAGCTGCTTGGAGAGAAACAGATGAGATTTTCTGCTCCTATAAAGACTCCCAGTCTCAGAAAGCTTCAGGGCCAGTTCTACTCTGTCTTGTAGGATTGCTGTCAGCTGGAATCAACTTGATGGCAGTGAGTTGGTTTTTGTTGTTGTTTTTCTCTTTTTCCTTTCAAGCTGTGAGAAATTCCGCTGTTCCTATTTTTAATCGTTTTGAATATGACTACGTTTGTAATGAGCATACGGCTGTTTTCAAAATCATTTTTCCTATCTCTTTATCTTTGTTCTCCAACATCTACAAAAACTCCAGACTCAACCAATACATATTCATCAGGCATAAACTATGTGTCAGATCATGTTCCAGGGCCAGGGTTAGGACCATGAACAAAACATTGCACTGGGGAAGGAAATGGAAGAGGAGGGGGATAGCTGCACATCTATGGTTAGGAAACAGCAAAATGAGGACCAGAACCCAGACAGTCTGGCTCCAGAATTCATGCTATGCCATCTGACCCTGATGACTTTCATAATTTGTTTTCTATTTTTCCCAAATGTTTACAACTCTCTTGAATCCAATAAAAATGGCTCTGCCAGTTTCTAAAGCTGGACACAATGTAGAGCTTTGTGCATCTCCCACATTCCTTAACTCCCCTGAGGCTCCGCTTCCCAATCTGCAGAAATAAAGATACCCATCCCAGCCTGCCATGGGGATACGTGGTGTCCTGTCAGGCGCTATGTGATATACACTATTGGGGGCCTCTGGGGGAGCCATATACACACCCGAGGGGACCCCCGGGGGCATCGTGAGCTCCATGCTGGGCAGTGAGCTGCAAAGTTAGCACTTCAGTCACCAGCTGCTCAGAGAAAAGTGAGACGTTCTGTTCTCATCAACAGCTCCAGGCTTGGAAACCCACGGGGCAGTTCAACTCTGTCCTCCAGGGCCACTCTCAGTTCTGACCAACTGGATGGCAGTGAGGGTCCCGGGGAGTAGGCAGAACGGGCCTGACGGTACAGTGGTGAAGGTGCACAGTCCAGCACCTACTTTTCCAGGGGAAAAGCAGTCTGCAGTCTGCTTCAGCCAAGAAATACAGCTTTTGAGGCCCCATGGTACAGTTCTGCTCTGTCCTGTAGCCCACTATGAATTAGAATCAACCCAATGACAATGGGACAAATAGTTAATGAAGTCAATTTTCCTTTTGTCTTTCCATACAAATGCTACACTATAAAATCCCCTCCGAACAGGGGCCTTTTATCCCATATGAGTTTCAATCAAAGCGTTACACATTCATTACTTTTTACATTTGTGGAGAAGCCAATGGGTACCAGGCTCCCTGCAAGGCAATGGGGATCCTGAAATGCCACAGTCCCCAGGAGCTCACAGTCAAATCCAAGAAACACACAAGGAATTATCAAACAACCTATTAGGCACTGCCAGCATGGTGATCCCGACTTAAGGGCTTCTGAGGCTGTAACTTTTCACGGGGGCAAATGGCCCGATCTTTCTCCTGTGGAGTGACAGGTGAGTTTGGACTGATCATCTTGCAGCTATCAGTCCAATGCTTACCCAACAGCACCACCAAGGAAGTTACATAAGAGCCAGTAGGGATCATTGTATGAGGTTTTCTAAAGGGGCTTTGTCACAGTTTGGCCCAATACATCACAAGTCTGCTATTCAAGTGTCTACAAATACATAGGCAAATTAAGTGGGTAAATGAATTAAATTCAATAAGACACTGTACTCCCATCTGGGAGTTAGAAGGTCAGAATGCCCCTGAAGGAGCTTCAAGTCTATTGGCAGACATAAACACCTAGAAGAGAGATTTTAATACAATGCAGACAAATCCGTGTAGGTAGGCTTCTTAGAATAAGCTCACTGAAGTTGGATGTGCTTAGTGAAGAAATGGGAGCCTCCAACAGTTTCTAAGAGAATAATACAATCACATCTGTCTTTGTTCATAGGTTGGAGGTCACTTTGATGACTTGGCCCCTGGCCCAAACCAAGGTCTTTTCAATGGCTTCATATGCAGGTGAACGTTGGACACTGAATAAGAAAGACTGAAGAAGAATGGGTGCACTTATGGCGTTGGTGAAGAATATTCTAAGTACCAGGGACTGCTAAAAGAATCAACAAACCTGTCTCGGAAGAAGGGCAGACAGAATGTTCCTGAGAGGTAAGGATGGTGAGACTTTGTGTCTCTCATACTGTGGACATGTTGTCGGGAGCAATCAGTCCCTGGAGAAAGGCACCGTGCTGGTAAAAGGGCAGCAAAAAAAGAGGGAGGCCCTGGACAAGACAGATTTGACAATGTGGCTGCCACGATGGGCTCAAGGCTAAGCACAGTGGTGAGGTTGGTGCAGGGCCTGGTGGTGTTTTACCCAGGGTGACTCAGAGCGGGGTCAGACTCGATGGCACCTGACAAAAAATTAGGATGGAGGATGAACATGCGGAAAAACGAAAATCAAGGTTCATGGCAAGGGTGGGGGTGGGCTGTATCAGAAGCTTAGGGCAGGTTCCAATGTAGCGATGGCAATTGGCAG
Organism: Nesogale talazaci; assembly: GCA_004026705.1. Taxonomy (NCBI): domain Eukaryota; kingdom Metazoa; phylum Chordata; class Mammalia; order Afrosoricida; family Tenrecidae; genus Nesogale; species Nesogale talazaci. The sequence continues at coordinate 92,566 of PVJH01003590.1, read as the reverse complement.
GGGTTGCAATTATTTAGGAGCAAGATGAAGCCCTTCAAACCATCCCTGTCTAAGAACTGCCTGGTTATAAAGCAATCCTTGAAGAACACCCAAAGAGAAGAGCCAGGGAGGATTGGGATGAGCGTGGCACGGAAGTCGTTGACACAACCATGTCAGCAGATTGGGCTAGGGAACAATCGTGTCCAAGACCATAGAGAAGTCAAAAAAAAAAAAAAAAAGCGTCCATGTTATGTGGCAAAGGTAAATAAAACGCAGGAGGGATTTCCGTTGTAATAAGCCCGGGGAGTGGGCAAGCGAGTCTAAGTAGATGAATGAATAAATCAAGGGCTATATGCCTTCTCTTGCCCTCAGAGATTTTCAAGGTCAACCAGGGGAGAGGCCGCGGCGGAAGAGGCTGCCCGGCGGCGTGCCGCCGCGGAAAGCTGTCAATCTGGCTAACCTTAGTTAGGCGCGCCTCCAAGGTCAGGGTCACCCCGGGCCTTGGGGTAGGCCGTCACCTTGACGACCAAGGGAGAGGAACGGAAACTACGGAAGCAGCGAGGTCATCTCGCGATATCCACGGCGCTGGCGCTGGCGCCGGCGCCGGCCCGCCAGGCCTAGGAAGCGCGGCCGGCTCTCGCGAGACTCGGCTGGAGTCGGCGCGCGGGGGCCGGCCGCGGGCAGAGCTGGAGCCGCCGGCGGGGAACATGTCGGATTCCGAGCTCGGCAGGAAGTGGGACCGGTGCTTGGCCGATGCGGTCGTGAAGCTAGGTAAGGGCTGCGCCCGGGGAGGGCCGGCTGCGCGCCGCTGCCGCGGACTGCGGTCGGCGAGACGCAAGGAGAGGCCCGGGGGAGGGCCGGCCGTCCGCACTCGCGGGCCGAGGCCTTGGGCTCGGCCTTCTCCGGACCCCCCCCCCCCCCCCGGTCCCACGCCGCGCGGCAGGCCCCTCGGGCGGCCGGGGACCCAGGCTGGAGCAGCCGCGGCCGACGCCGGGGGTAGGAGGGGTGGGAGCTGCCGCCCGGAGGAGCTAAGTGGTCGTCGGGTTGGCAGGTGGCAGGAGTTTCCGATGGCGAGCGGTCCGCAGGGCCCAGCCTTGGGTCCAGTCTCTGAAGCCCCCTACCCTTGCCGCACGCCTCACCCGGGACGCCGCGCGGCCTCCTGGGCCACCGGGCTCGCCCCTTCCTGCGGCCCAAGGGCCTTCTCCAGAAGGTCACCGGGCGCGTTTTATAGACGCTGCCTGCTCCTAACGGGAGCCCCTGCCATTTCCGAGTTGAAACCTGTTATTCTGGATCAGAATGGCTTGGCGGGCCGAACATTAAAGACTTCGTGATCCAGAAGGAAGACTGCCCAGAAAGGGAAAGGTTGGTCCCTTTGCAGCCCTCCCTGTAGCTCCGGGTGTGTCAGCGAGTGCTCCGTGAGGACACGGATACTGAAGTCACAAAGGGAGGGGGACGTGGAGAGAGGTCCACTCGTTTACGTAGCGTGGACGGCGCCGGACACACTGCTTCACGCACAAGTAAAAGTTTGTACAGGTCGTGCAACGGAAAGTCAAGTGGGGAGGGATTTGCCCCCAAGTCACACTGCTAAGGGTCACGGTTGGGAATTTCACTCAGGAGACGGATGAAACGATGGTGTCTGGAACCGCAGTATATTTGAGAGGGTCTAGAAACGAACCTATGTGAAAATAAGATTGTCAACACCCAGAGAGCAGGGATGTTTTCTGGTTTGTTCCATGCTGTGTCCCCAGCCCCTAAAAGAGTGGAAAGAGTAAGACTTACAGAAGGAATTAGTGAGTGAAATAATTGATCACAGTTGCCAATTCACCTGCCATTTTGTTACTTTGTAACTGTATTCCATGGATAAATTATTTAGCTTTTTGTGTGCCTCTTCATTTGTAGATTGGCAATAATATTACTATCTTGTCGAGTTCTGTTGAGAATTAAGGAGTGACTTTGTCAAGACCAGTCTTAATCACTTTTATTAGGAATGGGTTATTTTGTAAGTCACCAAGGAAGTAGCAGATTCGATTATTAACAGTTTACATTTAGGATTTAACTTCTTGGTATAGATGAATTAATTTAAGTATGGCTTTCGCAGTCGGCAGGGCTGAGTTTGAATACCCCTCACAGTCTTCACCCTCTCCCTCTCAAGCTTTGGGTAAGATGTCTTGTCTGAAATGGGGCTAAGAGATCTAAAAGGAGTAAAGGGAAGAAAATGGGTCACTTCAGCAAAGATGACAAGACTTCTTACCTATTTTGGATGTGCCAGGAGAGAGCAGTCATTGAAGGATGTGCTTGGTAGAGAGGCAGCACAAAAGAGTGGCCCTCCACAAGATGGATTGACAACAGTGGCTACAACAGTAGGTTCAAGCATAGGCACAGCTGTGAGCATGGTTGGAGGACCGGGCAGTGTTTGATTCTGGGGTGCATCGGATCGCTGTGGATTGAAACCTACTTGATTGACACTTAGCAACAACAGCAACAACAACACTGGGCACTGTGTTTGGCCTGTGTTACCTACTCAGTAAGCAGTGGTAGCAATGTTGATATTAGTGTTGTGCCACCAGGGCAACAGGCAGTGTGATTCTTGCTGCCCCTAAATGATAAGTTGCTGGAGCGGGACAGTCATGTGAAATAATTACCGAGGTAAGAAAATATATTGATTATGGATGTCACAGTGCTGCCTCCTGGATTGAGGATGTTCTGAGGGCAGGAATTTCAGGGTCAAAGGATATGGGTCACTCCTGACCCTCTCCTTTCTTGATAGTAGTGAGATGGCCCCACCTCTGCTTCTCAGATGACCCATTTAAAACCTAGTGGATGGAAAAACCGACTGATTCCCTTCTAGAGTTCCATGTACCTGGTTTGCCTAGTCCCACCATACAAGAGCTTACCGTCTCCTCGGTGGGCCACATATACCTTCACAGATGCATATTCCTACACTGCGTTACCAATGATAGCTGGCAGAGTTAGAGTTAGGTCAAGTCATTCATGGCACTGCACAGCAGCACAATAATTGTTAAAACTGTAAAAGTTAAGACGATTGATTCTGACACTTTTTGCCAGAGAACTTGGGTTAATCCAATAAGTGGAGGGATGGGTTGAGTGCATCCTCTAAGGATTTGCCAGGGATGAGTTTTCAGCCGACTTGGGGGGGGGGGCGGTTAGTGCTGACATTTGATTAGTCAAGGAATGTGAAAGAACTTGGGCAGAGGCCACCTGGAACTCTGATAGAGGGGACTGAAGCACAGAGAGGGCGGGGTTAGATCCCACCCTGTGGTCATCTGAGTCTCCTGCATTGCTAAAGGTGATGGAAACTCCGCGGGGCAGTTCCCCTCTGTCTTAGGGTTATCCCCTCTGTCTTGCAGGACTGCCGTGTGTTGGAATCGACCCAATGGCCCACAAGAGCAACAATAGCCCCTAAGGAAAGAGTGGGGACAGGGAGTCAGAATTGTGAAAAGTGCGTGTTAGAGAAGTCCCACTTAATCCAGAAGCTTTAGAAATGTCTTTGGCTTTTCACACGCGTTCTACATATTCAACACCCTGCCTTCAATTCCATCATCTTTAGACCACATTTCGTTGCACCTCACTTTCTTGCCTTCTGAAGATACCCTATTTGTTTTTAAAGAAATCAGAGTTTCCAGGTTTGTGGCAGGCTTGTGTTAAGCAAGTTGATGGATGCCATTCGTCCAACAGCATATGGTTACTTGTGTTTTCTGTTAGTAATTCTCACAGTATTTCAAACCTTTCCGTAGTGCTATTGCATGTTTTACTAGACTACTCAGACTCACTATCATGTAGTTGATTCTGACTCGTAGAGACCCTCTCGGACAGGATAGAATGGCCACACGTGGGTTTCCATGACTGTAACTCTTCATGGGAGTAGAGAGCCTGGTCTGATCTCTTACAGAGCAGCTGGTGGTTTCAAACTGCTGACCTTGGGGTTAGCCCAGTGGGTAACACCAGGGCATTTATAGAGGCGGGCAAAATAACTTTGATACTGAGAACCATGCTGGACCGGCTTTATTGCTATAGTCACTTGATTGTAGTGGTCTGCAGCCGAGCCCGAGATAACACTAAAATGACGACTTCCAGGGCCCAACCCAGCCTGGTGGGGAGCATGGATGGTTTTTGAACTGTATTAAGATTCTAGACTTCCTGCCTGTGGCTATCGTCCCATTTTGGAGGGGGTTCTGTTTCAGGCTTAAGATGGAGTTAAGTCTTGACTTCAGTAAACCAAGAACCTGAACATGACCTCCATGGAGTCACTTCTGACTCATAGCAATTGTATACTCAGTGCCATAGGGTCGCTGCCAACTCACACAGGACAGGGCAGAATGCCCTTGTGTGTTTCCAAGACCACCGTAAGTCTCTACAGGAGTAGAGAACCTCGTCTTTCTCCCAAGGAGAACTCGGGCTCTCTAACTGCTGACCTTGCAGGTTTCAGCCCAATACACTAGGTAGATAAGAGGCTTGGTAAAAGACATAGGCAGGGAAGAAAGGGCCAATATAGATTTTCAACTGCATATTGACGGTTTCATACTCTTTCTGCCCTGCAGAGTCTGACAGGAGGCCATGGTGAATGGTCAAACTCCCTTTGTGTGCTGTCTTAATTAGAGTTCTCGTTTATCTCACTGGATACTAATATCCATTGCATTGGTTACACAGAAACTCAGACAGAATTAATGAGTGATTTATTACAGAAATCAAGTGAGAAATGCTCAGGGTAGTTGTTTATTAGGACATGTTACAGAGTTCCAGATCAGCTCATAAATGCCAAGAGGGGCAGGTCACTCTCCTGTAAGCCTCAACTCCAAGGCATTCAGCTTAAAAGTTTTGGGTAAGCAAGTTCAACTCCTCCAGTTAGGTGACCAGAGGGTACCCTACTCTGCAAGCCAGCCTGCTGCACAAATTCATTATCAGCCCAGGGCCAATTGCTAAGAGGCAGAGATAGGCATGTATTCTGTCTTCAGACTTTCAACTTTCTTTACATAGCAAACTACTTCTCTGCTGGGTTTGATAATCCACTATCGTGGCCTCACAGACCCATCTACTGACGATCCTAGGTTTACAAGTGTGAATCAGAAATGCCCTTGATGCCCAGCATACAGTTCTTTAGACAGGACAGCCTCTTCTCAGCTATGCCCAAAGCAACACTTTAGTCCTTGGCCAATCGGTCACGTCAGTCACATGGCCCCTGGCCTCTGCCCAACTTGGACAGTGTTACAAAACTAAACTTTTTTTAGCCCCAAAACACTCAGCTCTAATTCTAAGGGTGGACAAACCTAACTCCCCAGACAGGTGTCCAGGAGGTAAGCCACTCTACAAGCAAGACTTCTTTCTGCCTGAAGGCACTTAACCTTTCCTGCTCCTTGGGGATGAGAAACCCACTGTTCTCTGTTAGGCTGTTTGGTGTTGAACTCTCTGCCTCCTGAATTGAGGAGGTTCTGAGGGCAGGGATCTCAGGGTCCAAAGGATATGCTGCACTCCTAACTTTTTTTCTTGTTACTAGTGAGAGTCCCCCACCTCCCCCTCTAATTTTAAATTTAGTAGACTGCAAAGTGACCAATCCTGTGGTAGAGTTCCATGTACCCTATTTGCTTAGCCCCGCCCCACAAGAGCTGTCTGATCACTGCTGTGGGCCATAGCACCTCACATACTCATATGCCTGTCCAGAATTACAAAGATGATATGGAAGAGCCATACCAAGTAATCTGCTACACTACACAGCAGCATAGCAATTGTTCATTGATTGACACACCTTGTCACGTACTTTTTTTTTTATACCATGTTCTTGACCTATATTTTTTATTTGGTGTGTGTTTATTAACTGATTAACTGACTAAATGAGCAACGAAACTTACAGGGCCAAGAAAAATATATTTGATGTGAGGTCATGTTTATTGTGTTCTTGTATCCTTGGGGATTTTTACCCACTTTCATGTCTTTGAGGATATAAATTACTTTCCACAGATCTTAATGGAGTAGTATTGGGAGTGTTTGGGAGTAGTCAGCCACAAAATATAAACCAGAGGACACCTTTGTATTTAAACAAGTAGAGGGTGATGTTGGTTTAAGTGGTACTGCCAAAGGCTATTGCAGGAAATTAAAAAAGAGTGAAGAACATTACATTTTATGAATGGCACGTCCCACAAGTTTTATGTGAGTGCGTCATGAATTATTTTTTTTGCTAACTTTATGGGTTTATTTTTAAATTTTATCAGATTTATGGAATGTTCTGATTTTCAGACTTGCACGGCTTATTTTTCTTGTGTGCGCTGAGTAATTTGTATGTACCCACAAGCATGTAAAAGTGACACATTCTTGTTCACGAGAATAAAGGGCACTTAGTATCTTGCCAATTGAGGCAGTCCTTAAGTTCTGCACTCCATTGATGCTTGTGTGCGCGCTCTGGACAGCATGGGAGGCTCTATGTTTTCTGTTTCCCAGAGAAAATAAGATCCCAGGACTGCTTTCCTGCAGTTTGAGAGTTTCCTAGCCCTGCGAGTGCTGGTCACAGCATTGGCTCTGGGCTTCCTGTTCTGGCACCTTACTGGCAGGTTCTGTGACCACATGACAGAGTTGATGTCTACGTGACAGCACTCAGGGCTTCAGAACATCCATTTGCTGGTAGAGGCTTTAAGGTAAATTTGATTCTAACACATCATAGATTCACAGGGAGGAGAGGCGGTCCCAAGAATCGCTGTTGTAACTTGGAAAGCCTTAACATTGTACCCCCACTCCTCCATTTGTTTCCCATCTTGGGACCAACCCCAAAACCAAACTCACTGCCATCAAGTTGATTCGGGCTTATATCGATCCTATAGGACAGAGTAGAACTGCCCCTGTGAGTTCTGAGACTAACTCTTCTTGTGAGGGCGAAGGGTGGAGCGTGCAGTCTTCCTGATCGGTGAGCTGGCCAAGGCTGCTCACGTACTCTAAAAGAGGGAGGAAGACAGCTGGGGAGAGGGGTTGCCAAGACTGGACTCTCTGCTAGCCAGGTATGTCAACCATAAGATCGTTTGTCTTTCGTTGAGGAGAAAATGCAAACCATGGATGTTTAAAAAACAGTCCCTTGAATATGATCAATTCAGTGTCATTAACAAGCATTTTCTTCTGTGATTAAAGATATGCATATGTATTTTATTATTACTAGAAAATTAAAGTTCCAATAAGTACTTTTGTGCCTCTTTTTTCAGCTATGGGATATTAACTCCTGCCTTAAGACAATTGTAAGTAGGGATAAAATTAGGTCATCTCTGAAGAGCAGTGAGGATAGTGCCTGTATTCTGTACCTATTGGCTGCAGGCATGGAAATGAAGGGTAGACATCACAAGTTAAAGTGATTGACAGGTTTGCTTTGCTCTCTACTATTGTGCACGGTGTGAAGTCTGACTATCAAAATTCCAGATTTGACACAATCTGATTCGGACTCATAGGGACCCTATACAGTGTCCAAGACTTCATATTTGTGGGAACAGACTATCTTTCTTCTGAGGACTGACTGATGAGTTTGTACCCCTGACCTTTGATAAGCATAAGTATTAACATATTCTCCAAACCCAGTGTTACGGTAAACCTGAGGGTGCACAGATGAACAAGGGGTTACCTCCTCAAGTGAGAAGTATGAGGGGGGGAGGTGACACTGTAGCTCTCTCTTGGAAGACATGACAACATGTAATTGGTAGTCTAGGAGAACTGCATTCCAGGCCGGGACACTGTAGATAGGGCCCCACACAAGAGAAAATTTAACTTCTTGGGGCATGATGTTAATGGTGATCGTTTATTGAGCACTTAATAGGCCAGGCACTGAGCTAAGCACATTACATTTTACATACATTATCTCATTTAATCCCCATAGCCTTATGACCGATTTTTCTCTTACTTTGATTTCTCCTACAGTGAGAAGATGGAATCTTTTAATAGGTACAAAGTCGTGACCTTGAGCCCCATTCTGCCTTCCTTTAAAGCTAATATTGGTAGCCGCTCTGTGTTATGAATGCTAGAGGTCTTGTTCTCTGAGGGTCAAATGACTGCATAGGTCAGGGTCAAAAGAGGAGGTAGGAGAGGTGGGAAGCAAGATCTTTTGGCTACATGCTAAGGAGCCCTGTGTCTCTATGGGCTAGGCATTGGCTACTAACGGGCTGGGTGGTAGGAAGTTAAACTGGACCAGCCGCCCCATCAGAGAAAGATGGGACTGTCTGTTCTCATAAAGGTTTACAGGCTTGCTTTCTTTACATAGTTATTGTGAGTGGGATTTGATGATGGCAGCAGGTTTGGGTTTGGATTTCTACATGCTAAGAAGTTTGGGTTTTGCACTAAAAGACAGTGGTGAGTCTATTGCTTTTTGTTGTTTTAAATGTAACTTTTATTCTCTGCGCCTGCCAACAGCATGCCTACACACACAATGTTTTAACAGTGAACTTGGGCAGAAGAACAGATTCTATGAACTTTCAGAAAGCAGTATAGATATGTTGTAGGTGCTGTGGGTACCGTTGAACTGGTTTAGACTCAGGATGATCTTCTGTATAACAGAATGAAACACTGCCCCGTTCTGAGTCATGTTCCTAATTGTTCTTATGTTTGAGCCCACCGTTGCAACCACTGTAGCCAGCCCTTTCATCGATGGACTTCTTTTTTGCTGCTCTTCCACTGTACCAAGCAGGAGACCCTTCTCCCAGCCTGGTCTCATGATAACATGTCCAAAGTACGTGAGACCAGAGTCTCTCTATCTATCCTTATCTCCAAGGAGCATTGTCTCTAAGGGTTGTACTTCCAAGACAGATCTATATGTTCTTTTAGCATTTCATGGTACTTCCAGTATTCTTTACCAGCACCATAAATCAAATGCATCAATTTTTCTTTGGTCTTCTTTATTCATGTACAGAATAGTGGTCTCTTTTTTGGGGGGGAGGTGGGAAACCAATCTGAATTAAAATTAACATACCATAAATTAAAATCATTTAAAGTACATCCAAAAACCAACTCACTGTCATAGAGTTGGTTCTGACTCATGTGACCATATAGGACAAAGTAGAACTGCGCCTGTGGCTTTTCTGAGACTGAAATTTTTAAGGAGTAGACAGTCTCATGTTTCCCCTTTGGAGCACCTAGTAGTTTTAAACTACCAGCCTTGCCGTTAGCAGCCCCGTGCATAACCACTATGACACCAGGGCTCCCATTTAAAGTATATAGTGTCTTAGTTTTTTTTCTTAAGTCTTAGTTTTTAGTGTATTCACAGTACACAATTATCACAGTCTTACTATGGAAACTTTGTAACGTCCCTCAAAAGAACCTCTGTAGATACTGACAGCTGTTCTCACTTGCCCTCGCCCCAGCTCCAGGCAACCACTGATCATCTTTTCTGCCTCGATTTGTCAATTCTGGATATTTCCCATGGATGGAATTACACAATATGTGATCTTCTGTGACTGGTTTCTTTGACTTGGTGTGAGATTTGCAAAGTGCACTCACTTTGTAGCCTCACAGTGTGACTGTGTTCTTTTCTGTTAGTAAATTGTATTGTATACCCCATGTTGTTCATCCATTCATCAGTTGGTGGCTGTTTAGGTGGTTTCCACTTTTTAGCTCTAATAGTGGACATGTTTTCCTTTTTTCCTGACTTTGTACCTAGGAATAGATCATGTTTTGAGAAAAAAGAAATTGTGTTATAAATGAAAGAGTGACATGATTGGATTTTTGCTCTCTGAAAGATCATTGGACTGGCATGAGGAAAATGATTGGAGAGGGCCACAGTGAAGGCAGCAAGGTGGGTTTCTTATTGTGAAATCACACCTGAGATGAGATGATCCAAAAAGAGCAAGCCAGAACCAAGATGGGGGACAGAGGGAGTGGGAAGGAGACAGCCACGATAGTGGTGGTAGTACTAGTGCAGAGGTAGGGCTTGCAGAACTTGAATTGTGACTGATGAGCAGGTGGAGTCAGTCGATTCCAAGCCTAAGGAAGAAAACGGCATTGCCCATGGCAGAAAGAGAAGAGGCATGGGGGAGTCCACGGAAACAGGTTGGAGTTTAATGAATTTCTAATAGCTACTTAGTCAATAGAAAGTTATTGCTTTGCCATGGGCTCAACTTCTTAAACATCCTTCTTAGGGGAGCAGGACAGCTGATCTGCTTTTGAATTAATCAGAAACTTTTGATTAATAATCAAGTGTAATTAAGTGTATGTTTGCTGCTGCTGTTCGATGTTGAATCATGGGGCCCATACCAGTTCTTCCACATGACCACTGCGTGGGGTTCCAGTGACCAGCCTTTTGGCTACGAGTCGATCTTAACCAGTGGTATCCAGGGAGGGGGAGCCCGTTGATCTTCTAAAACTATTTTAGTAGTAAGTACAGAAAGAGGCCACTGAATAAAGTCATGGAAAAAGAAAGCAAGTGACTGTTTTCCTTTAGTTTCAGCTCATCTGATAAATGTGGGTTACCACAGGATCGGTCGCTCACCCCAAATTGCCTTTTGGTAGCCTGTGTTTGGGAATTGATACCTCTTTATTTCATAGAGTGATATCAATTAGAGTAAACGAGAATACGTCAAAGGCTTTTGGTTGTTTATTGGTTTGGCTTTCAAATTAGTGTATGTTAATTGTTGAATTAGTAGCCCTTTTTCTGTTTGTTATATGTATTTCTAAACATTGGGAACAAAATTACTTTTTCCATTTGCGCAACACTAAGAATAATGGAACATTGTGATCTTGCTAGAGGAGAATTTCTGTTAGCATTACAGAATAATGTAATTAGCTACTATATGGAACTTGAAGATGTATTTAAATTTTTGTCCTAGCCATGGTTTTATGCTTTCCTAAAATGTGGCTTGAAGCAGTTTATTAGTAAATATGCTGAATTGCTTTCTTTGGCAAGTGCATTTCAGTATTCAGTCCAAGTGAAAATATAAATATTTACTTATAAAAATAGTTTGGTGTGGTAATATTTTTTACTATGGCGCTTGACCCATTAGTGAAATGTTAGGGCAGTGTTAGATTGGATCCTGTTTGTTTAAATGTCGAAGGGGGACAGGGCACTAACTAATTGAATATCTGTTATGTGCCACTGTATTTGGTACACTAATATAGTTTCTCTTTTTTACTTTCCAGAAATCTAGTGAGGAAGTTTACACTATCTCTGTTTTTCCAGCAATAAAAATAGTACTCAAAGAAATTGGGTTCCGGAGCTGAGCCCCAGTGGCATAGTGGTTGTGTGCAGGACTGCAGCCCACTGGGTTGGCGGTTCAAATCCAGCAGCCGTTCTCCAGGAGCAAGGCTGGGCTTTCTACTCCCACCAGAGGGCAGTGATTGCACCCCCCCCCCCCCAAAAAAAGAAAGAAATTGGGTTCCTTTGCCCCCATGTCACACACAGCAAGTAAATTACCAAACTGGGATTATTAAGTTTGTGCCCACAAGCCCTATTCTTTCCACTGTGTCTTAATACTTAAATGGGGTTGATGTTAGTACTTACAAGATTTGAGTATCTTTGAAGAAAAAACAAAACATTCTGCAGGTGAAAAACTGAAATTGGGAAATTGAAGTTTGGTGCAGTACTGATCTTGAGTTTTGTTTTGGGCACGATTGTGTGGCAAGAGGAGAGGTATAGGTCCTGGCCTGGCCTACAGTCTGTACGGCTCCACAGTCCATTAATTGGTCTTGGCATGGTACCAATAACCTCTCTGTGCTCCAGAGTCCTCACTCTAAAACAACCATAATAATAGTAAATACTTCATAGAAGAGTTGTGAAGACGAGATAAGTTAAGGCATGTGTGGAGCTTCACATAGAACCCGAGAAAAGCTAAATGATCACTTTCGTTGTTTTTTACGTCAATCTCATGAGGTGTGGTGACTTGGAAACTCAGGATATGCCCTCTTGTGTGTCCTCTCAACTCTTCAGTTGATGATTTTCAGTCCCTCGTGTATAGTACATACAACTACCGAGAAATAGAGAGGTTCTTTCTTGGAGCTTTAACTGTACAATTTAATGTAAAAATAGGCACAAATGGGAGATGTTTACACAAAGATGTTCTTTGTTGCATTGTATTAGCATAAACCAAAAGAAAAACTGGGGAAAACATTAATACCTATGAGTCTGTGCATATGCAAAATGACATTCAGGTAGACCCAGAGTTATGAACATCTGGCTTATGGCCGCCAGTTCTGTCGTGGCTGACAAAAGGAAACAGGAACAGACCACAATGCGAACAATTCTGGTGATTCCTCATGGAAACTGGAATGGAAATGTTTTGGCCTGGAGTCCTTGATGAGGTGCAAGGAGCTCTTTCAGGAGTCTGATGTGCAGGATGAGATTCCTAACAGGACTGTGGTGAGCCACGTACATTCAAACTGCCTGGTTGGCTGCCACGTCTGAAATCCTATTTTCATGTTGTGAACCTTAGCCCTCATTTTGAAACCATTGAACCAAAACTCCTATTCATTGTAGTCTCCTTCCCTTGCCTGCTGCATGTGCTGTGTTTAAATAATTGAAAAGACTTAGAGCCCTCTCTTGTGCCAAAGCCAAAACTCAGCCCGCTGCTGCCCAGTCAGTTGATTCTGACTCCTAGAGACCCTGTAGGACAGACTAGAACGAACTGCTCCATAGGGCTTCCCGGCCAGACTAAGCCTTCCCAGGGGCTGACCGCCTCCTCTTGCTCTTGAGGAGGAGTGCCAGGGCTGCTTCTTGAAAGACTTTGCCCCTGACTGGGCTGAGTTATAACTTCTTAAACACTCAGGGATAAATCTTGTTAACTTTGGGATTGCCTCTACTAGGCAACTATTAGAAGGCCTGACTAAAAAAGTGGAACAAAGCTGGAGGGCTTAACACTCCTAGATGTCAAAATCTGTAGTAATTGATATGCTTATGGTATGCGAGTGGTATAGTACTGCAGTAATTAGGTCAGTGTGGAATTGTTGCAAGCTTGGACAAACTGACCAATGAGAACTAGATCGACTCTATCCAATTACTTGTTAAAGCAACACTAGTGTATTCATTCAGATCTCTATATGTAACTTCCAAACATCATTAGTGAAGACACCTAGTAGAACAGAGACATCACAAACTATTTAAATGACCAACAAGTGGATGAAAAGGCTGTCAGGGTTGTTAATCATTAGGAAAATAGCAGAATTTAATGATAAAAAGCTAAATTATTTTCCCCTAGTATCAGAAATAAGGCCAAGGATGTGTACTCTTCAACTCTTATTCAGCGTTATACCCATGGTTCCAACCAGAGTGCAGTAAGACAAGAAAGGCAAATAAAAGACATGCAGATTGGAAAAGAAGTAAATTTCTATATACAGACAATATAACATCATCATCATGTGCATAGAAAAGGCTAAGGAACTTAGAAGAAACCTGCTAGAACTTAATAAGGAAATTCAGCAATGCTGTAGGATTAACATCAGAATTTCAAAGTCAAAATTTCTAGATACCAGCAATGAAAGAATGGAGGATTAGATTTAAAATATATTTCATTTCTACTCAAAATATTAAATACTTGAGTTAAATTGAACAAAATGTCTGTAAAGATCCTTACAAGGAGATGTCAAAAGGCCTTGGAAAGATGGAATTAAAGGATAATGGAATTTGTCACAAGCTTTTGAAACCCCTTGTACATTGACAACCACAAAACATTATTGAAAGAAATTAAAGATATAAACAGAAGTAGAGCTGTACCATGTTTATGGATTGAAATGTAATATTGTTAGATGCCAGTTTGCTGTGTAGAGCTATAGATTTGTGACAATTTTCATTCTTCTTGCAAATTTTCTTTAACTGAGATGTTGGCTTTAAAATTAAATGGAAATATAAATAACTCAAAATAACCGAAGCATCTTTTATAAAGAATGACGGGTGGAAGGCTTACATTACTTAAGTTCAAGATGGACTGTAAAGCTACAGTACATATGGAGAAAGGTTGAACGTCTAGATTAGTAGTGGAGTGGGGGGCTGAGCCCTGGTGGCGTAAGCGGTTGAGTGCGGAACTGCAGCCCGCGGGCTTGGTAGTTCAAATCCAGCGGCAGCTCTCAAGAGCGGCACTGGGTGCCCACGACCACCAGAGGCAGTGATACCCACACACACACACACAAAAGTAGTGGAGTGGGCTAGAGTGCAGAAGTAGACTTAAAGTATATGACCAATTTCTTTTTGACAAAGGCAGTTTAATGAGGAAAGGAGCATTTTTTTTTTCAAAAAAACTATTCTAGAACAACTGAGGAGTCTACATGTAGAGAGAGAGAGAGAGAGAGAGAACCTTTACATACAGAATTTAACCTGAAAAAAATTCATAGGCCTAAACATTTCATAGCTACAATTATGTAGCCCCTGGGTGAAAATAGGAGAGTGTCTTTTGTGACTTTGGGGTCAGAAAAGATCTCTTTGGACACAAAAGCAGAACTTTTACGAAAGGGGAAAATTGATTAACTGAATTTGATCAAATTTGAGTTTTTTTTGTTTTGTTTTTTAGTGGAGCCTTGGTCATACAGAGGTTTAAGCACTGGATGGCTAAGTGGAAAGTTGGTGGTTGAAGTTCCCCAGCTGTTTTGAGGGAGAAAGTGAAGCTGGTGCCTCTCATAATGCTTAATGTTTCAGAAATCTGCAGGGCAGACCTACTCTGTCTCACAGGGCACTTGGAGCCAAATTAACCAGAGGCTGAAGGTTTGGGGTCTTGTTTTTAAAACAAATAGGACATTACCAAAAATGAGAGAAAGTAGTTACCGTATATACTCAACTATCTATGAAACATAGATATGCAATATTTACATATATCTGATAGGATTGGTCTTCAGCATATGTAAAGCACACTCAAGTTTAATTGTAAGACAAGCAGACCACCCCCCCCTCCAACTCTGTATTGTGAATTAGGTGGGGGTTTACATATCAGATGATCTTTTCGGCATTCAGACAGTATAGTAAGCCTCCATGGGTTTGCCCTGTTCCTTTTCCCCTCTCCCTCTTGTAGCATATTTTCTTCTCCTTCATTCAAGGTAACCCCTGCCTTCCCTCTAGCCTATTGCTTTCTCCTCCTTCTTTTTCCTACCCGCTGGGGACAAATCAATGTTTGTTTCTTTTGGCAAAGCAAGCACTTTTTTTTTTTTTTTGTGGGCATCACTGCCTCTGGTAGTCGTGGGCGCTACCCAGCCGCCGCTGGATTTGAACCGCCAAGCCCGCAGACTGCAGTTCCGCACTCAACCATTTACGCCACCGGGGCTCAGCCCCACAAGCACTTTTTTTTAAAATGGGTAAAATGTTGGAAAAGAAAGGATGCTAATGAGCACATGAAAAGATGCTTATCATTGGCCACTGAGAATATTAAAATGAAATTGTGATGAAATAATGGTACATACCTACTAAAATAGCTCAAACTAAGAAGACTAAAAATATTAAGTTTTGACTAGGATTGCAAAGAGACCGTATGGTACAAGGGGTTAAGTGCTTGACTTCCGACCCAAAGGTTAGCAGGTCCAACCCACCCAGAGATGCCTCAAAGGATGGCCTGGGGGTCTTATTCAAGAAAGGTGACAGCCTGACAAACCCTCTGACTTGGTGGCAGCCAACAACCGGATGTGGAGCAACTGGAATGTTTGCACTTGTACCGGGACTGTAGAACGGTAGAACTTTGGAACACATTGTCAATTTCTTACAGTTAAACATAAGATTTAGCCATCCTGAAAAAGCCCATCGGTGTTGACGCAATTCTGACTCAGGCTGACCCACCCTATAGGAGAGACCAGAGCTGCTCATGGGGTTTCTCAGGCTGTACTTTTCACAGAGGCAAATACCACGTCTTCCATGTTCAAGGTGTACCCACTGTGACACCAGAGCGCCTAGCCATCTTTCCTTAGTTACCCAACAGAAATGAAATTGTGCTCACACAAAGGCTTGCACGTGAATGGCTCTTGGCAGCTTTATTCATAATACCTCAAGCCCAGGAACCGGACCAGTGCCGAGCAAGAGAAGAAAGAGTACGGAAAATGTAAACTGTAGAATGAAGTATTCCATCATAAAAAAGTAACAAACTCCTGATGCGTGCCACAAATGGATAACTTCTAAGTCATTGTGTCAGTGAAAGAAGCCAGACACAAAAGAACACATACTGTGTGATTCCATTTGTTTATACAGTTTAATACAGGCCACAGAAAGTACAGAAGTGCCCACACCAAGAGGTGGAGGGAGGCAGGACTAATGGCATTGCAGAAAACTCAGTGTGAGGGAGAGAAATGCTGTTTCTTGGGTGTAGAGTTGTGGACAGTTGAAGACATCTGTCAAAAGTCAATGTAAAAAGTATGCACTTTTAAGAAAATTGGCTCTTACATAA
The DNA here is from genome assembly GCA_004026705.1 of Nesogale talazaci. Taxonomy (NCBI): domain Eukaryota; kingdom Metazoa; phylum Chordata; class Mammalia; order Afrosoricida; family Tenrecidae; genus Nesogale; species Nesogale talazaci. Next base: position 76,271 of record PVJH01003590.1, on the reverse strand, counting down.
GAGAAATTATGGGGCTATTGCTCTTAAATTTTCATAAAAATTCATTAAAGTTCATTTTTGCATGTGAAAGAGGTGACAGGCAGAGCAGATCACTTGTTTTACTTTCAGCAGTGCACACCTCGTTTCACCTCACCCATTGCAACCTCCTCAGTGCACCATCACTGAACACACTTCCCCTTGGTGTGTTTCATATTCCCATCCCTCCTTTTTTCCCCAACTTTCTGAACGTTGTCCTTGGATAAATGCTGTCATTTTGAATTCTGTTCCAGACCTGAAGGATGGCTAAGGGCCATGGTTTTGAGGGTTTACTAGTATCTTATTGACCAGCAAGTCTGCTTTATGATTTTTTGGTTTAGTTTTACTTTTTATTTCCCTCTCTCTCCAGGACCTTCCAATATGATCCTTAATGTCAGTAGTTCAAACCTACCAGTCACTTCAAGGGAGACAGATGAGACTGTCTGCTCATGGAAAGACTTACAGCCTCAAAAACACTGTATTGCTCTAAGTTGGTGTCCACTCAGTGGCAAAAGGTATAGTTTAGTGAAACCCAAAGGAGCCCTGGTGGTGCAGTGGCTAAATGCTTAGCTATGCACTAGAAGGTTGGCAGGTCAAACCTAGCAGTTGGTTTGTTCTGATGGTAATTTGTTCCCATAAAACTTGGAGCTGGGGCTGAGCCCCGGTGGCGTAGTGGTTGTGCGCAGGACTGCGGCCCACTGGGACAGAGGTTCAATTCCAGCAGTGGGGCTGGGCCTCCTACTCCCACCACCGGAGAGCAGTGATGCCCCCCCCCCCAAAAAAAAAAAACTTGGAGCTGTGGCAACTCTATGAGTTGCAGACAAATATCTTGTGGCTATGACCTTATGACCATTTTCCCTATTTCTAGGAGACTGACTGGGCTTACTATAAATGAGCACACCAGGGTAAATTTCTTTATTGCTTTGTATCTGGCTAATTCAGTTGAAAGAAGATGAAGAAGAATTGAAACATGAAAAAGTTCTATGGACTTTAGCGAAAAAAGTTGGAGAAAAGTGTCCCCTAATTACTTAAAGTTAAGGGAGCAACTTTGAGATAGAATTGATTATAGGACTATTGTAAGCAGACAATGTTGTGTGGAGGTTATGGTGATTGCATCATTGTATTATATTGGCAACGAGAATGTTCCATGCATCACAGGGAAGCTGTGGGTAAATACAGCAGAGATGAAGTTCAACTGCTGGGGACTTAGTGCCACATCAGTAGATTGTCCACTCTGTGATAAAAAGGGAAGATGTGCTGGACTGAGGTTGTCTTCATTCAGTGGTACAGTAGAAGTGATAGAAAAATAATCTCAAGAAGTACACAACTCATTCTCAGTGGACAAAATACATGATCCCACTCAAGCTTATAACTGTGCTCCAGGAGCCAGTGATCATCAATCAAGAAAGAAAAAGAAAACTAACTTCTTGGAGAAAGACAAATCTAAGGAGTGGTTTGCAGGAACTTGACACTGCAAATGTCAAGCTACAAGGCGTGTCAAGATGGGACATATTTTCAACTTTTCTGTAGCTTAGTTATTTTCAGAATTATATGCACAAGTTGTACCAACTGTACTAGCACAGGCCTCAGTCTGTGAGAGTTCTTTACGGTTCTCTGGCTACTTCACTTGTCCCCCCACCCCCCACCTCCCCATCCCGTGCAGTCGGGGTCACCTGGAATACTCAGCTAGGGTGTGTTGAACTTCCTCAACTTGATGACAAAAGCTAATTCAAGGGGAAAAGTAAGGCTATTGTAATAATGGGAAGAAAAGCACCATTTAATGGTGCCTAAAAATATTACTCACCTGTGTGACCAACCAGTTTGCCAGTGTATAGGTCTAACAGTATCGGGAAATGATCCAGTGTAGGGAAAATCAGGATGTGGTTCTTGTGGGATAAACCACAATGTAAACCATATGCTACATACACTTTTTAGAATTTGTTCATAAAAACTGTTAATGTGGTAGAAAGGGGGAACTGATTATAAGAATCTACATATAACCTCCTCCCTGGGGGATGGACAACAGGGAAGTGGGTGAAGGGAGATATTGGATGGTGTAAGATATGACAAAATAATAATAATTTATAAATTATCCAGAGTTCATGGGAGAGTGGGGAGGGAGGGGGAAAATGAGCTGATACCAAGGGCTTAAGGAGAAAGCAAATGTTTGGAAAATAATCAGGGAAACAAATGTACAAATGTGCTTGACATACAATGGATGGATGTATGGATTGTGGTAAGAGTTGTATGAGCCCCCAATTAAATGCTTTAAAAAATTCGAACTGTTGATATGAAAAAAAATGTGAGCCTTTTGACAAGTGGTTCTCAACTGGAAAGATTACCCCTCCACCCCCTGGAGATAGTCGGCCATGTCCAGAGATGTTTTTGACTGCCATACATACTTGAGGAGTGGGTGCTGCTAACTCATAGGAGGCACAAGCAAAGATAACAGTTTAACATCCAACACGGCACAAGACAATTCCTACAACAGTCAGCCCCAGAGTACTGGGAACCCGGACAAAGCTTCTGACTGCTCTAGCCCATTGCGCTCTTGGACTCGCACAGCACATGATATTTATACTCATTCTCTTCAGAAATGGGAAACGGTGCAGAGACCGGGTTTTTCAGCGCATTTTTAATGTCGTTTTTTTGGTAAAATTAAGTGCATCAGTGAATATTCGGGTTGGCTTATACTCAAGTATATACGGTAAGTGCTTGTTAAAAAAAAGGCAATAAAGAACAATATTTATGGGGGCTGAGCCCTGGTGGCATAGTGGTTGAGTGCGGGACTGCAGCCCACTGGGTTGGCGGTTCAAATCCAGCAGCAGCTCTCCAGGAGCCAGACTGGGCCTCCTACTCCCGCCAGAGGGCAGTGATTGCCCCCCCCCCCCCCCAAAAAAGAAATAACAATATTTATGAAGTGAAAGGCCAGGAGAATCAAGATCCTAACTAATAGTTACTAATTTAATTTGTGGAGATTTTTTTGTAAGTTGGAATTAGGTAAAGTAACTTTTAAAATGCTCTATAGTTAGCATGAAACATAAAGAAGTAATCAATGAGGGACTGAGCCCCGGTGGCGTAGTGGTTGTGCGCGGGACTGCGGCCCACTGGGATGCAGGTTGGATTCCAGCTCCACGGAGCAAAGGCTGGGCCTCCTACTCCCACCACCTGAGGGCAGTGATGCCAAAAAAAAAAAAAAAAGTAATCAGTGAGTTTGAGTGCAAATGGAAAAATGTGTGGGGAGAGTCTATAGTTGCTGCCGGAGGCTGCAGGTAGTAAGGAGGTGAGTCCATGAGGGTGAGATGGAGAGATGAGAGTGGTGCCAGCTAGGAATTAGGAGTGAGTGGGTATTTGTTTAAAATGACATTGGCTCTGGGTCTCCTACTCCCACCACCAGAGGGCAGTGATGCCCCCCAACCCCCCCCCTCCAAAAAAAATTTCTACATCTCTTCAATTATTTATCTTGTGGTAGAAAATGAAACCTATTAGATTAACAGTTAACAGTGTATTGGGGAGCAGTTGAAATCCAGTGTTTTTCAACTTTCTTTATCCAGCTTAAACCTGCATTGGAATGCTGAGGAAAATTTATAATTGTTGTCATGCTCCGACATAATTGTTGACAGATTTGTAGGCTTAATTGACTCTGACAAATGTTTACGAGTTAGAACAAATGTTTCTGATTGTTTGTCAGAACCTGCACATATAAACCACTTAAAATTCCTGTCTGATAGATTTTAAGTGATTAACTGAAGCAAATGATTTAAGAACATAATTCACTTTTTGCTGAGAAGGTAGTCCTAAGAAAATTGGCACCATTTCAAATGACTAAATTGAAATGCATTCCTTATAGGAAACAAGGATGGCTAGGCTTCCTCTCATGGATCCTTTGGATATGTTACCGGGAGGTGCCGGGCTCTGGAGAAGAACGTCATGCTTGGTAGAGTAGAAGGTCAACCCAAAAGAGAAAGACCCTTGATGAGCTTGCACAATAGGTACGATCACCAGAAGGGCAGTGTTTTGTTGTGTTGTAGGTGAATTGGAACCAACTGGGAGCACCTGACAACAGGAATTTTGATTTTATTTTTACCACTTCAGCATAGGCCAGTACTTCACAAACCTTGAGTTTTGAGATCATAAATAGCCCTTTCTAAATAGAAGAAAAATACATTGTTAATACTAAAATGCTACTGATCCTATGTGTTCCCAGAAAAAATTGGCTGTCATGATTGAAAAATTGTATCTTCTTTGTCTCCTTATTCCAGCTGCAACTGGAAAGCTTAATTTACTTTTAGCATATAACTTTTGCTTTAGGAGAATTCCTTCCACCCCCGAGCTTTTCACTCAAATTACGAAAAATCAGTTTGGGTTCCTTAGTTTATGCAAGTTCAATGATTGTGTGTGTGTGTGTGTGTGTGTGTGTGTGTGTGTGTGTAGGTACAGGTTCATTGGGGAAATCTGTCAAGTAGTGATATCTTTAAGAAAGATGAGAAGAGTCTATTGTCTTTGGCAGCATATTAGAGCCAGATTTGAATAACACAGAAAAAGTTGCTGGCTTATAGAAGGCTCCAAAATGCAGGCAACTTCTTCCAACACTTTTTAAAAGCTATCTTGGGATATCATTTGCAACAATACATTAAATGCAAAAACATGGATATACTTTTAAAACATCTGGTCACTTTTTTCTATTTTCACTTAACTTTTATTTTAATTTTGGCAAATATATACACTACAGAACATAAACCCATTCATCAAATCTCTGCACGTAGGAGTGTATGTCAGAAAGTGTTCCAGTTCATATATGCATGAGTTTGTTCCAAACAAAATATGTTTAAACATGTCTTGTGATCAGTGAGTGCCTGCAGACAAGTTCTCTCAATAATATACACTTGTCTTTGTCTCAGGTGGTTTTCAAAAATAAAACTAAATTTTATGCCATGGGAAAAATTATTTTTGAGATCAGGGTTTTAAAAAATGTAAAGCAAAACTGAAGGGAAAATTTTCCCTAATGTAGCTTTGCAAAAGTTTCTGGTAATGCTGCCCTACGTGAAACAATGGTTTATCGGTAGATCAAGCATCTTAGGGAGGGTGAAAAGTCTTCAAAAGTGAACCAAGAGAAAGAAGACCGTCAACCTCAACAAATGAAGAAACTATGGCCGGGACCTAGAGCTGGTGGAAGAAGACTGTCGCATTACTGTCGGTCCTAGAGTTATTGACGTTGAGATGTCACGTGGTTTGACATTCTCAATTTTAAGCAAGCATCTTGGTCTCAGCAAGCTTTCAGCTGCTTGGGTGCCAAAAATATTCGAAAACAGGGTAATTTATGAGGAGATCTTTCCATCACTTTTTAATCACTATCAAAGGTAACACAGATGATTTTGCAGGCGGTGGGGGTGGGGATGTAACTGGTGATTTACCAAGATGATCCAGAGTGCAAGGTCCAATCAAAACATTGGCTTTTGAGGGGATCTGTATCAGGTGGGCCAGCTCAATTCAAAGCAGGGGAGTCAGCTCAGATAGTTACAGTGACTTGTTGTGTGTGTGTCTTACAAAAGGGAAAGGGTAGTTCTCAGCTAGATGGCTGCTTGTTTACCTGCAAGCCTTTAAGACCCCAGATGCTATCTATATCTTTTGATAGCCGGGCGCCATCAGCTTTCTCCACCACATTTGCTTATGCACCCACTTTGTCTTTGGCGATTGTGTCGGGAAGGTGTGGCTGCACATTTTTAAAAGAATATGTTTTATACATTTTCTTGAAGGATGCAAAACCATCACAGGGGCTTATTAGGAAGAAACTTCGAGAAAAGGACAACTATCTTGGTGAGAAAAAGCCAGGGAATTTTTTTTTCCCCATTGCCACAATGCACTTTATTCTTCAATAGTACTAAGGGCTATGAGAATTTTATGGCAAGGGCTTTCCTGTGAGAATTTTATGGGAAGCCTTATTCCACCCACCTTACATGCTTGATTATGCTTCTTCAGACTTCTTGTTCCAGAGATTCAAAATATTTATATGAACATAATTTGAGTCCCGCAAAGATGGCAAGCTGATGTTTTGGTGTGGAGTGTAAATCAAAGCACAGAAGTCTCCTGGGAAACACCACCTTCAGAAGGGTATAGACCTCACATGGAAGAAACACTAAAAAACAGAAGTAGCTACACATTTTTATTTATTTATTTTTGAATAATTTTATTGGGGTCTCATACAACTCAACACCATCCATCCATCCATCCATCCATTGTATGTCAAGCACATTTGTGCATTTGTCGCCATCGTCATTTTCAAAACATTTGCTTTCCACTTGAGCCCTTGGTATCAGCTCTTCCCTCTCCCCCCCCCGCCCCGCCCGCTTCTCCTTCCCTCATGAACCATGATAATTTATAAATTATTATTGTGTCATATCTTATACTGTCCGACGTCTCCTTTCCCCCATTTTTCTGTTGTCTGTTGCCAGGGAGGAGGTTCTATATAGATCTTTGTGATTGGTGCCCCCTTTGTACTCCACCTTCCCCCCAACCTCCCAGTGTTGCTGCTCTCAACCACTGGTCCTGAAGGGAGCATTTGCCCTGGATTCCCTGTGTTTCCAGTTCCTATCTGTACCAGTGTACTTCCTCAGGTCTAGCTGGATTTGTGAGGTAGAATTGGGATCATGATAGTGGGGTGTACCTGTACCCTGATTGGCTTGTCTCCTCCCCACAACCCTTCTGTAAGGGAATGTCCAGCTGCCTATGGATGGGCTTTGGGGTCTTTTCAGGAGCAGAAAATAGCCTCTTTCTCAGGAGTGGCTAGTGGGTTCACACTGCTCACAACCCAGCCCACCCAGCACACCCCTGGGCCTCCTTTCTCTCACCCCATGTGCCACTAGTAGCCATTGATCTCTCTCTCTTTACTTATTTTGCCTTTTCATGTAGGCAACGTTAAAAAAACATTGGTCTCTTTATGATTGGCATATCTATCACTCAGCATGTCCTTGAGACCATGCTATGTTGTAGTATGCGTGTATCAAGGCTTTAATTCTCTACACCTGAGCGTAGTTCATTATATATACTGCATTTTGTTTATCCGTTCATTCATTGGTGGACAGGTGGGTTGTTTTCATCCTTTGGCCACATACTGCAATGAACATTGGTATACCATGTTTGCTTGTCACTCTTCCTTCAAGTCTTTTGGGTATATACCTAGTGGGGATGTTGCAGGGTGATACACTAATACCGTTTGATTGCGACGGGCGGGGGGCGGGGGGCACTGCTGAACCATAGTTTCCACAGTAGTTGAATGGCTTTATAATCCCACCAGCAGTGAGTGAGCAATCAGACCATTCTGTCTTTTTTTTTTGGGGGGGGGGCATCACTGCCCTCTGGTGGGAGGGGGAGGCCCAACCTTGTTCTTGGAGAGCTGCCCTTTGGTGGGAGTGGGAGGCCCAACCTTGTTACTGGAGAGCTGCTGCTAGGTGTGATCCACCAACCCAGTGGGCCTCAGTCCCTCACTCAATCACTACGCCACTGGGGCCCCCCTTCTGTATTATGAATTCCTCACAGGGGTACAGACTACTCCAACACCCCTTCTCATATGACTGATATCTGTACTGATATCCTTAAGCTTTTCCACTCTACAAACCCACTGCCTTCTAGTTAGATCCAACTAATAGCAATTCTGTAGGACAGAGAAGAACGTTCAGTATTTTTTGCCAGTACCATAATTCACATGCATATGAAGTGATTGGAAAGTACTGTGTCTTGGGGGATATCTACTTTTGTCCTCAAAGTAGCATCTTTTCTCTTCAACACTTTCAGGAGGGCTTGTGCTGCCAATTGACCCAAAACACAGATTTCTTGACTGCTGCATCTATGAGCATTGATTGTGGTCTCAGGGATGGTGAAACTTTGTTTCATGCACTTTGGAAATTATTATTAGGAGAGATCAGTCCCTGGGCGGGGTGAGGGGTGGGGGTGGAAGAGTCATGCTTGGTAGAGGGGTAGCAAAAAAGACCAAAAAACCCGGACAGGATGGATTGATAATCATGTTTGCAGTAATAGCGTGAAATAGTAGTGAGGAAGGAAGACACAAGACTGGCCAGGGTTTCCTTCTGTTAAAGATGAGGTTGGAACGTTAGGTTACATGTTCTACACCAGTCAGAACCAACTCGGTGGCACCAAACAACATTTTCTACATGAGAAAACTGTTACATGGAGAAGTTGAATAATTTGCCTAAAGACTGAAGCACACAGCTAGACACCCATGCCTAGTGTTCACCATCACGTTTAACCTATTACATCCCCAAGCCCTGTGCTTGATTTCTCACTTCTCAGTGACTAAACGCTGCAAGTAGATTAATGTATATCCAGTGTTTTTTATTTCATAAGTGCTGATAAATGTTGATTAAGTATGTAAATGTTAGAGAAATAAATGCTTGGTGCTTGTTTTTCCATTGAACTTTTCTTTTGAATCATAGACCTAGGCAACAGTGTAATAATAGCTAAATGATGTATAAACAGGGCACAGTGACCCCTTGATATGTTTACTTCACAAGCATGAACGTCTAGTAATTGCTAGAGAAGAGGAGAAGCTACAGATCGTGGGCGTGGGGTGAGGGGCGGTTGTCTCAGGAAAGAAGAGACTCTCCCTGGCAAATACCCTTACCCTTGGGAGCAGCAGGTCTGCCGGACCTACGTGGGTACGGCTTTGTGTATTTCCTGACTTGAGTTCTGCACTCTTCCTCCTTGACTCTAAGTAATTTCAGGTCTTAATGTTACAGATCCTGATAAATCAAACATCTGCGGATCCTATTGATTCCTTGAGGAACTGAGAGTGTAATATAGTCATTAATTTTACGATTCCTGATAAGTCAAACATCTGTGGATACTATTGATTTCTTGAGGGGCTGAGAGAGTAATCTAGTCATTAATTACCCCTATGGAGAGCACTCCAATTCAGAAAAACATTTCCCTGTCCTACCTAACAATACCTAACAAGAAACAAGTCACCCTGCTGCTCGGCTGACCTCTCCAGGAGGCTTAGCCTGGTGTATCCCAGAGGTAAGCCAACTGATTTTGAATTCCACTTACTTAACTTCCGTATCCTTCAGAGATTGCTTAGCCCTGTTAAGCAATATGATAGGTATCATCCGTTCCATAAGGTAGCTCTGTGGGTCAAGTGAGATAATGTGTGGAAATGTGGTTGGGGCCTGACCCTTGGTTGTTATTTTCAAAGTTCCCCAGGCAAACACAGCACAGCGAGTCTTTCATTGCATGCCTCTTAGTGAGTCTGCATCCTTCCCCCTTCATTCTTCCTCTAATGAATTTCAGAGCTTTTCCTACATAACAACATGTGAATTAACTAATTGTATTTCAATAAAATGTCGACAGCCGGTGTTTCTTGTTTCATGCATTCCTGGAAAGTTGTATGGCTGTCAGGATTGTGAAAGTTGAATCATGAGTTGCAAGCCCTCATTTAAAAGGACCCTTTGGTGAGTTTGGCTTTTCTTGAAACAAAACACACCGGTAATGGCTTCCACATTTACCTTCTGTATCCTCCCTCCTTTCCGCTGACTGGTTTGCTTATTCCGATCAGAATCCTGTAATTGATGTCCACCAGAGAAATTGCTACAGATGTTCCAGCCTCTGTCTAGTCGGGTTAGCCTGTGTTTCCTAAACACCCTGCAGCAATGTTGACTTTTGAGCAGCTGATTAACACAGACTGAATTGACCATCTCTAGTTCTTTAGTCTGGCACACTCTCCTGGTTAATTCACGTGACTTGGCATTTCTATGGGACACCTGGGGCGGTCTGTCTTTGCCTCAGAGGATTAAGTAACACGGTTTGGAACTAACTTAAAACTTTTTTTCCCTCCTTATAAGTTGAACCCTGAACATCTTTCATCAATCTGGACTCTTCCTTAGAAATGTAATTCTCAATAAGCTTAGTCCCAAGGGTACGTTGTATAAAAGCACATTCTTGCTTGTTCTGTCATAACAAATGCATTTGAAGATTGTAATAGCTTTGCTAAAAACATGATTGGGCAGGAAGGCATGCCCATTAGTAACAGGTCCATTTGATACTAATCCATGCCCAAAGCATAAATAAGGCTTTATTAGATACCAGTCCACTCTAAGAAAATCTTTAGTATGTTTGAAAGCAAAATATCCCCATTCAACAGTGAATCCTGAGACATCCTCTATTTTTAATATTTATAGGTAGAGCCTGATGTGTTCAGATAAATAATTTTCTGTGGCAATGAATTTATAGTAAATTGTGGGAAATGGAAATGAAGTTCTGATTTTTGGCTGTGACTCCCACAAAGTGACCACCCGTGAAGTATACTGCAGTGAAGTATATTACATTCGATTTTTGACATCTTTGGAGTTTGATGGAGGTGGCAGAATTTGGATACCATGTATTAGACAGTGTGTGTCATACGCTGCTAGACACTTGGCCTTTTCCTAATGTAACAACGCTTGAAGGTTGTCTTTCTGCGGGTTGGGAGATTGAATCCTTGATTCGGGGTCAGGGCGCTAGCTGGCAAACAGTGGGTTAGTGGCTCGAGGCCAGGCTGGCTTGCTGAAAAGTCTACCCTTTCCACTACTCTCCTATAGAAAGAGAGGGCGGTCCTCTGGTTTGGAAGCCTTTTCCCTTCCCAGTAGCTGTGGAGGAAGTCTTTGAGTACTCAGTCTGTGGGAATCTTTAGGAGTTGTTGGAATTCATGTAATTTCTTGTATTAGTAAACTGCCACTTGAATATGATATTTAGTTATTTTTCCTGATAGGTCTTGCTTTAGATTATTTTATAAACTGAAAGGATTGTTTCAACAATTTTAATATTTTAGATATCAACTTAGATTTGAGCATATCTTAAACTTGGGAATAGATGAGCCTCATTTAAAAAGTTCACTGGAAGCTGGAGTTAGACCTTGCTAAGTTCTTGATAGACGAAGTGGGTGTGTGGTCTTTTGTTTTGTTTTGTTTTGTTTTGTTTTGGGGGTGGGGGGACATCACTGCTCTCCGGTGGTGGGAGTAGGAGGCCCAGCCCCACTGCTGGAATTGAACCTCCGTCCCAGTGGGCCGCAGTCCCGTGCACAACCACTACGCCACCGGGGCTCAGCCTGGGTCTGTGGTCTTTTATAAAACCTGTTTTTTAAGTGAACCTCTGTAGGATTGTTTTTCTGTGCCTCTCTCAGCCATGAAAGTCTACGGGCATTTGAGTGCCTGAGGAGTTGCTCCGCATGCGTGCATGTATTGTTCCAATTTGTTCTCTTTAGGGGGCTAGCATCCAGAACACATTTCCACCCTAGCACTTCCATCAGCTTTCTGTCAGGGGCTTCAGAAAGTTCACCGGGAAAATGGAAGTCAGAGGTAATGGAATTTCCACCCCCCCCAAAAAAAACTTCTTAAAGCCCCCACACATAGCCTGCTAAGTGAATTCCCACAGACGGCTTGCTTCCTGAAAGATTGTTTGCCGTAAAATAAGGCTTTATGACCTGTGGCACGGTGAGAGCGAAGCTTCTAAGAGCAAAACAGAATTGTACTGAGTAACTAGGAATTGACCGTCTGTCATCGTGTGACAGACATGTTGTCCTTCCCCCCCCCCCCCCACCTCCGCCTCAATAAAAGGTGGCTCACAGTGCGTTAGGCTGGGTAGACTAGAGAAACAAATTTCATAGACACGCATATGGATATAAGGAAAAGGTTTATATACAAGAGTAACAGGACATTAAAAAAACATCCCAGCCCAGTCCAGTTCAAAGTCTTAAGTCCGATATTAACCTGTATGCCCGAAATCAGTCTATAAAGTCTCCTTCGGAATCACAAAGTCACAGGCTAGAGGGTGCAGAGTCCCGTCGCTGGCAGGGGTCTCCACAGGGCTCCTCACTTCCAGGGCTCAGGGTACATCAATAGCATCCCGTGGTGGCAGAAGCAACTCATTGCTGGCAGAGGTTTCCATGTGGCCTCCCCAGCTCCAGAGGTCTGGTTCCATCAGGGTAAGGCCGTGTGGTGTCTCCTCCGGCTCTTCCAACTCCTGGGATGCTGCCATCTTGTCTTGTCGGTGATTCATCGTCTCTGAGACTAACTCCCAACAAATGGGGAGATAGGTTCTTATCTTCACGAGGGAAATGTCGTGAGATTTCCTAGACGTTATCAGGAGAAAGCTATGCCCACACAGAGGCCTCATTGGCTACTCAATGGCTATCTCCAGATTAACAGGGTAGACACCACCCCTACTTTCCAATCATAAAATTAACATAAGCACATGACTGCCACACACAGTGCTTGCCATTCTTCAGCATCGATGTTGATTGTTGTTAATTTAGATATATTCTTAACTCCTTTAGGCACAAGATGTGAAATTAGCGGGAGCAGAATTCTGTTGTTTAGTAAAATAGTATCAGGTGAACTAGTAAGAAATTGCTACTTCCCCAAAACTTGTATTTATTTCGAGCCAGTTTTATGATGTCCTTTTGAGCACTAAGCATGCATGTAAGTGCGTGGTTAGATTGATTTGGAGGGTGGTAACTTCTTTTTAAAAGAATTTGTGCCAGTTCTTTTTCCTCGCCAGAAGAAATGGTTTCAGAATGTGGGCTCTCTGCCTAATGTCAGTTCCATAAAGGGAGGGAGGGGAGAGAATGTGTGTTTGTGTGTGTTCCCTTCTTGTCTCCTGCCAGCCTTCCCATGTAGCTGGACTTCGCCTCGAAGGTGTGCTGTCATCAGGCAGTTCTTCCTTTTAAGGTTATTTGTCGTTTGCAGGCAACATGGACCTAAGAACAAGCTTCACTGAGGCAAGGAGGGGGGGAGACAAAGTTATATAAACTGTATGAATAGTTAAATATTTGCTTCCAGGGAAGGTGAAAAATGCTTTGTTCTCTTTCCTTTGGCTTTTTTCCTCCAAAAGAGTCTGTCGCGCAACCATCACACCACCCCTCAGAGAAAGTGGCCACAGGCAAAGAAAAGCCTTCTCTTTTCCATGTTGGCTTGTTTTTATTGTAAGACAAACCTTTCATGTTTTATTGTTATGAAGTTTAAATCTGGCCTAGAGGTGCCAATCTGAGTGGAAACAGCTGCAGAGTTGGTGTCCTCTGACCAGGTGGGACTTTCTTTGAAGCAACATGTTTCCTTTTAAAGGAAAATTGAGCGTGTGAGAACTTGAACCTGTAAAACTCATCCGAGGGTCCCATTGTTTACATCTTCAATAATTGAGAGAGCTCTTCGGTAAAAAGTTGGCCTTTAAAATTCCATCTTTTTCATTATTTTTTCCAAAGAAAGTAGGCATGTTACTTTATATCTTAAAAATACAGGAAAGGAGAAGAAAATCACTGAATAATTGAAGACATAGCAGCAGCTCCATTTAACAGAGACCACAGGGCACACTCCTTGATAGGTCCTTCTCGTGGCCAGACCAAATGGCGGCTCTGATCTCATTTATATTTGCAGTTAAATGCCCTTAATAGAAGTAGCACTGGGCCTACGTCTGAACTTAGAATAAAGTCTAGAAATGAGAGGTTTTCTACCCTTGTTGATTGATGTTGAAGCATTTCTCTTTGATTGAGTGATATTGGTAGCTAGCGTCATTTATGGTCTACTCCTAGGAAAAGTTGAGCATCAGAGAGCCCCCCCCCCCCCCCTTTGGAGGGAAATAGAAGAGACAGGCATGGAGTCAGAAGGACAAGAAAAATGCTGAAATATTTTCCTTTTGGGCTTTTGATTTGTTTGCCAAAAAATTGCCTCCAGATGGAGAAGACCAAAGGCTCTGATTGTAAGCCATTATGTTTTTACTGGCCTCCCTCCCCACTCCCATTGCCTGGTTTGAAATCTGTGAGCCAGGCCAAATCCTTTACCTCATTTTCTAGTACCAATTTACTGTCTTACTCATCTTCCAGCTGCAGGGGGGTGAGGCACATTGCCTTAACATTGAACCCGGTGCCATTTTATAAGCCAGGCAGCAACAGATTGTTGCCAAGGAGTATCAGTCATGGTGACTCCCATTTCTCTGAAGTTCTTGACACGCCAACCAGGTAGATGGAACTCTGTGACATGTGCAGAAGACTTAGTCTGGCAATGAATCTGAACAAGCCCCTCTGGCTTTGTGTTGACTTGTTACTACCCTGGTTGCCTAGGGTTCTGGACTGTTGCGTAGGGAGCACAGTCCATTTCTTGGCGATAACTGCCTTCCCTGGCAGTGAGTGAAAATCTTGGCTTGCCAGTTTCCCCTGGAGCAGGTAGTGATTGTGGAGGGCTTTAAGTTGTTTGGTAGCTCAGAGTGGGTGCAGTGGCTTGAGAGCCTGGCAGAGTTGAGCCCAGTCCATTGCCCAACAGTATTCCTGAGCAGGTTACTTGCTTTCGGCATCTCTAAGAGGGGAAGCCATAGTCTGTTGTGGTGGTGGTTTTAAATCTATGGGAAGTAGTCCAGTCTTAGTGCCTACTTCTTTCATGATGTCAACCTTGAATAGGTTAACTGTTGTCTGTAGACTAACTAGCTTTCCTAAGTTTCATAAGGCTGTATGGAAATTAAAGTGTCATGAGTGACTTTCAGATACTGAATTTTCAGTTTGATGCCAGTTTGAAATTCTGAAGGGTCAGTTGGACAGAACAGTGATTTTTAATCACAATGTTTATTTGTATGTAGATAGAATATAGTCATAGAAAAGAAGCAAATATCATGGATATATGTATATCTGTGGAATAAAAGAATTATCAGAAAACGTGGAAAAATAGCATGAATGTGTTACTCAAGCTTACCTCAACAAAGTTGTTGTATCGTTATAAAAGAAACCAATTGATTCTTAATGTTTGCTCGTTCCATATTTGTGTACTTGCCTACTCAATACAATGTGTAACCTCAAAATTGAAATTCATAACAGTGCTCACCAGACTCACTGCCGTTTTGTCCATTTCAGCTCTTAGGGATCTATAGGACAGAGAACTGCCCTTTGGGTTTCTGAGACTATAAATCTTTATAGGACTTAAAAACTTCATCTTTCTTTTAAGGATCCGCTGGTGGGTTCACACTGCTGGCTTAAGCAGTGAGCAGCCCAGCCCATAACCCACAACCCCACCAGGGCTCTCCCACCCATGTCCGGAGCAGCTAACACGTTGAGTTTGGCTCTGTTCTTTATTTATTATTGACTTCTCATGCTAGCAACAAGTGTGCTTTACATGGTCTAACATCACGGTTTGGTTGTTTGGGGTTTCTTTCTTTGTTTTTGGTTTGTTGTCTGTTACAAATGACCCCCAAATGTAACGGGGTTGAGCTGCTTTCTAATGTTCCCAAGTGCGAGAAAGCTGTGATGGTTCTTATGGGGAAAATAAGATGGATCCGCTCCATTCAGGTGTGCACTGTCGTGTGGTTAGCCGTGAGTTCAATGTTAATGAATAACAGCATATATTGAAATAAGGCCCCTTTCAACAGAAACATGTAAAAACAAGGTAATGTACAGATTAATTGGAAAAAATGTGGCCAGAGGACTACAGGAACCTGATCTTGTGTTTCTCTAAGAGAAATGGTTCATTATTCACTAATTTTGTGTCCACTGTGGCTTTTTAAAGAACAACAGGACTGCAAATAATGGGAATTGACTGTTCTGCAGCAAGTGGTCATGGCGGTGTACTGGGTTATGAGTTAGCCTCACAGCAGTTCGAAAGCACCAGCTGCTCCCCAGGAGAAAGATGAGGCTTTCTGCTCCTTTAAACCCACAAGGTCACTTCTGCTGTGCCCCACATCACTCAGAGTTGGTATTGACTCCATGGCAGTGAGTGGGATGGTTCAGAAAGACGGGGGTTCGCTTCCTTCCTTTAGTGAAGTTCTCTGCATTTGTAACAGATAGATTTGGTTGACTCTGAAGTTTGACACTGCAGTAGCCTAAAATCATGGTTACAGAAAAAGCTCTTGGAATCTCAGCAGCATAAATGTGAAAACCTTCACGGCATGTGAGAATTCTGAAGGATTTAGCCAGACCACAGAGTGGACACTCAGTAGTGGGGGACAGGACATTGGAGTATCCTTAAAGGTCTTTAAAAAAAAAATTATCCTGCCAATCTAAAAGAGGAAACAAATCAGCTTTTTGCTTTTCTCCTTGGCTTGTAGAGTTTTTTTTGGTAATAGTGAAATAACTTTCTCTCGCATGTGAGGTGATTCTCCTCTAAAATGCTTATTTTGTTTTTGTTAAGAATATGTATGCACAGCAAAAACATAGACCGATCCAATGGTCTCTTCACCCACCATGTAGTGACATTGACACATTCTTCAATTTGAACAACCATTCTCACTTGCCTTTTCTGAGTTGTCCCTCCTCTATTAACATGAGAGCACTGCCTTTTAAAGATTCCTGTCTAAGCTTTGGATTGCTTTGTCAATGTGATCCACAATAAACCATTGCCATAGAGTCAATGCTAACTCCCAGGGATTCCGTAGGGGAGAGTAGAAGGGTCTCTAAGTTTACAGGCTTTAAATACTGGTGGGAGCAACACTGACCGCTTCATTGTTCTTGTGCACGGTGACTGGTGGTTGAACCCCTGACTGTGCAGTTAGCCTACTGTGCCACCAGAATTCCTTTAATCCAATGGGTTTTAAAGGAGCATAGTTTTCAAGGCAAACATTCTCTACTAGTTAAGCTATTCTGGCTTTAAAAATCAAAACTAGGGCTGAGTCCCAGTGGTGTAGTGGTTGTGTGCGGGACTGCGGCCCACTGGGATGGAGGTTCAATTCCAGCTCACAGGAGCAAAGGCTGAGCCTTTTACTCCCACCACCAGAGGGCAGTGATGCCTAAAAAACTAAACAAAAAAAGACTCTTAAAAAAAAATCAAAACTAAAGGGGGATTATATATTTTTTGTTTTGTTTAACTATTATTTCAGGACAGTAGTTTCAAGAGCTCATCTATCTTCTGTTCCAGAAAGTCTGTAGTCCCTGATCATTTGTTACTCTGTTCTGCCCCTCTGGTCCTCTGGATCAGGATTCTTCTGTGACATCTGTGGTCAAAAGGTTAACAGTTGTCAGGCACCCTCCAGTTCTTCTGACTTCTTTGCAAGGGAGACAGCTCTCCACAGTCACCCCTTCCCTCTCCTCCTATTCCTGTCCCTCCTTCCTCTTCCTTTGTTGCTCTAAGGCAATGATTCTTCACTGTCCTAATGCTGTGGCCCTTTCATACAGTTCCTCTTGTTGTGGTGAACCCCCCCCCCTTCAAATTATTTTCGTTACTACTTCATAACTATTTTTACTACTGTTATGAATCAGGCGACCCCTGTGAAAGGGTGGTTCAACTTTGGAAGGGGTCGTGACCCACAGGTTGAGAACCACTGCTCTAGGGTGAATAGAGACTGCCCCAAGGTTGCTTGCAACCCCGTTAGAGGCTGCAGGCCCTCTGTATCGAACTTAGAGACCAAAGCACCGAATCCATTATTAGTGTTCACTTAACTGGATGCCCCAGAAACATGATCCCGCACTGCTAAACTGAGGAATTTGGTTGTACACAGCAGCCTCAGCAGCTTCTCTTTTTTTGGTCATAAATATAGTACACAACTTTTGCCCACTTAATGTTCTACAGGTGCACGGTTGATGGCTGATACTTAGACTCATCACGAGCACACCCCTTCCCCGCTCTCTTGCCCTTAGCAACCACTGATGACTGTTGGCCCTGGACTGGCGCTTTCTCCTGTCTTTGCATGTTCATTGTGAGGCCCAGCCATACTGGTTCTTTGGTGCTCGGCTGAATCCACTCAAGCGCCCGCCACACTGCAGCCCTCATCAAGACGGCATTGTTCCTGCTGGCTGCGTAGCACTGTCTGTGTGCCTCACGTTTTGTTTGTCCTCAGACTGTCCACGGGCATGGAGAAGGTCTTCACCTCGTGTCCATTGTGAAGTGCGTGCGTGCCAGTGAACGTTGCTCTGCGAGTCTGTTTAAGGCTCTGTCTTCCCATCTTCGGTGCATGTCGAGGAGCAGAATTTTCCGTGTCGTGTGGTAATTCTCATCTTAGTTGTTTCTCTTAGGAACTGCCACACCGCTTTCACAGTGGCCGCACCTTTGGCATTCTCATCCAACAATTGTTTAGGGTTCCAAAATGGAAGTGGTTTTTTAAGTGGTCCCACAGATAAGTGTCTTAAATCTAGATCCATGTGACTAAACCTAGTGAAGAAGTATATAGCTAGCAATCACAGCTCTCTGTGATTTCAATGATGACTTATCTTGAGGCTAAATTTATTTTTGTATATACATTTTTTCTTTTTTAAAAAAAATAAGTAATTGTGTAGATAGTGTGTAGATTTTGGCAAAAACTGTCAAGGTGGTACCAGAATAGCTAAAGTTTAAAAAAATACTTGGTAAAACGGAGGATTTGGTCATTTTTAAGTGGAACTTTGCATTTCCCAAGCTTCTCAGGTTCTTAAAGGAGCTCTCCTGGCGCTGTACAGGGGTTCCTTGGGGGTCAGCAAGCAGGGGCCGACTGGTAGTTCCACTTAACAGCCACTCCTCAGGAGAGAGATTGAGCAGTCCTGGGAACAGGGTCACTGAGTCAGACTCAACCTGAGGTTCGTGGGCTTACTTGCTTGTTCTTTTTTAATCCCTTATTATATTTGATTTAAAGTTAGATTTTTTTCTCCCTATAAGATCTTTGAACGAGGCTTGTGTGAGTTAAAGCTAGTTTCATTTGAAAAGAGAGTAATTTAAAATGCTCTGTGTAAAAGGGGGAGTGGGAATTAGCTGGTGCAGTTAAGGCCCTTGGGGGAAATGCGTTCCCTGTATAGATTGGGCTTGTGGGATAGTTTAATCCTGGGAGCCCTCCCCACTTCCCTCGAAGAATAGTCGCCACCAACAGCCCCCCCCCGCCCCCACTTCTCCCCACCCCCCACTTCTGCTGACACTATAGGTATTGCCCCTTGTTGCAGTACTCATCTGTAAGGTGGGCAGGAGAGCCTAGGAGGCCCGAGGCTTCTGGAAGGAAGGCAGGCAGTACAGAGTTGTTCGTTCTCGGCTTGTCTAGACAGAAAGATGAATGCGATTTTTACCTCCTGTGTGGCCTGGGGGACCAAAGGGGTCTGTAAATTCTGTGAAGGTAGAAAGGAAAAGAGTCTCTCCAGTATCAGCTTCGCGAGAAAGACGCTCCTGGGGTATCACATTTAAGAGACGTACATTGTATTGTTTGTCACCCGATGGGACTGACCATGCTTCTCCTTTTTTTGTAGGTACTGGTTTTGGACTAGGAATTATTTTCTCCCTTACCTTCTTTAAAAGTAAGTGCTGCTTTTCTCTCCCAACAGACTGCCATAGTGCAGGGGTGGGGGTGGGAGAACCCATGGAGGAAGGTGGGCCAGTCCTCTCTTTCTTGGGGGTGGGCTGGGCCAGTGGCAAGTGAGCTTCTGGACCGGTGTGGACCAGCCGAGCTCCAGCATCTCCCCCCGCCCCTCCCCGCACTGAGTCAGGGCGCCTGGAGTCTTCCCTAGGACAGCCCTTTGAAGGCCTGTCTTTTATGGCAAGGAATCATTTGGCCAGAGCTCCACCTTCAAATATTTCTAATTAATTGCAACTTTTTCTAAAGGAACTCGAAAATGAGAGCCTTGCTAGCAATAAAAACAAGTGGACCAGAAATACACATTCTTCTTGGCCAAAAGTTCTCCTAAGCAGAGAGTAGGCAATGTCCCTTTTCATTCTGTGGAAGAGCTTCTGAAGTTTGGGTATTGAACAAGTGGCACTTTTCATGAAGAACAGGCTAGGAATACGGAACTAGAGGGTTATAATGAACACATTGTGCTGATGTGAAACAATCATTTGGAGTATTGGCTGAAGTTAGCCCATGCCCTACTATACATAGAGTATGTAAATACTTGTGCAACTCTTGTTTTTATTTAATTTTTACACAGTCATAAAATATTTGAGTGTTTTATTGAGAGATTATTGCTGCTGATAAAGTTAAGAATTTAGGGACTGAGCCCCGGTGGCGTAGTGGTTGTGCGCGGGACTGCGTTCCACTGGGACGGAGGTTCAATTCCAGCAGTGGGGCTGGGCCTCCTACTCCCACCACCGGAGAGCCGTGATGCCAAAAAAAAAAAAAAAAGAATTTGGTTAAATTAAGCTCACATTAAAGCTGATAACAAAAAAGTTGAAAGGTTCACTTCTGCCTGTTTTCATACTGTACTACAGATTTTCCTTAAACTTAGTGGCATCGGCACTCAGTAAGCTATACTAGTGTAGTAAGTTTACTAACAGAGTTATTTTGGTCATTAAATATGGCCCAAAGTGTTTAGTATACTGTAGTATACTAAATGATGTATGTACAATATTTACTTACCCCGAAGCAAATCCATTTTAGTGGGGAAAGGCCTCTACCATCCTCTAATGACTCCCTGCTGGGATTTTTGTGTTCTGTTCCCTAGGAAGAATGTGGCCACTAGCCTTCGGTTCTGGCATGGGATTGGGGATGGCCTACTCCAACTGTCAGCACGATTTCCAGGCTCCATATCTTCTTCATGGAAAATTTGTCAAAGTATGTACACATTTTTTTTTTTTAATTTTTTTTTTTTTAATTAGGCATCACTGCCCTGGTGGTGGGAGTAGGAGGCCCAGCCTTTGCTCCTGGGAGCCGGAATTGAACCTCCATCCCAGTGGGCCGCAGTCCCGCGCACAACCACTACGCCACCGGGGCTCAGCCCACATTTTTGCATCATTGTCTTTCCCGAGGGGAAAAAAAAGCCTGATGTTTTCTCCTGAGCCCCTGGAGGAGTCCTTCAGTGGGTATCATCAGAGATTGTTGCTGCCCTTTGGCTTGGAGTGATACCAGCACTGTTTTAGTGCTGTGGAGCCCCCCCACCCCCACCCCTCCTGTGCCTTCAGATGTTCATATGCTCACGCCTTAGCTTGTTGGAACCAATAAAATTCTGGGAAAGTTTGTATCTATAGGCAGCACTTGTTCAAGATCATAGAAGAGAACCTATAAATATCCCGCACACCTTCAAGTCCAAAGACAGCCACTAACCTACTGTTTACTGTAGGGAGCAGGTTCTGGACTGCAAGGGTTCACGTAATTCTGCTGAAGTCCCTGTCTTCAGATGGATTTTTTTTTTGGGGGGGGGGGGGCGGGCATCACTGCTCTCTGGTGGTGGGAGTAGGAGGCCCAGCCCCACTGCCGGAATTGAACCTCCATCCCAATGGACTGCCGTTCCACGCACAACCACTATGCCACCGGGGCTCAGCCCCTTCAGACGGATTTTTAATGACTCAGAAAAGCTGGGAAATTATTAGACATCCCTCTTAACATACTGTGTGTAGCAAGCAGCCTGTGTTAGATGATTATTTACTGTGGGGCTTAAGTGAAAAGAACGTAGAAGCCTGGTGCTGCTCGGGACCGAGAGGATCTTTGTTTCAGTTTCTCCAAGGCCTGGGTCTCAGTTGGCACGCAAATAAAGTACAGTAAGTGAATGGAGTATAAAATGTCTGTCCTATGGGGATATATAAGTATTAGTGGCCACAGGCTTACTAAGAAGAAACTTTTGTAGCAGCGCAACGTTCACTGAAGACTCTGTTCTTGTTTCCAGGTGACCCTTGAGCTAGACTTAGTATGATAAACACAGAACTAGAGGCTAATTGAAAAAGCCCAGAGGCCAGAAGACCCAGATGCTGAGTCCTGGCCCACTCGTCCCCTCCTCGAGTCTGCTCACTTTTGAGTGTCCATTACGTGTCTGTAGAATGAGGGCCATCGTCTCGTGCTTACTTGGGTTGTTGTGAGAATCAGAGGAGCTTATGGACAGAGTTTGACAGTGTTCTTTTTGTTTGTTTTGTTTGTTTTGTTTTGGGGGCATCACTGCCCTCTTGTGGTGGGATTAAGAGGCCCAACCTTTGCTCCTGTGGAGCCGCTGCTGGAATTGAACCTCCATCCCAGTGGGCCGCAGTCCCACGCACAACTACTACACCACCGGGGCTCAGCCTTGAGAGTGTTCTTAAGTGGGGAGAGGCCATCTAAATGACAACTGTGGACATGATAGATAGCTGAGACCCACCAAAGGAGAGTCATGGACGTGTTCCTTGTTCCACCAGGCTAGCAAGCAGGGTGGGAGATGTGTTGGCAGTGAGTGCCTTGTCTGGTTCTGGTCAAGGCCCACAGGGCCCACAGACTCCCAGTCCTGCTCAGCAGCCTCCATTTGGGAACCTGCTTGAGCCCTGTCGGCTGCCTGCAGACCAGCCTGTGCATGCTGGGAGCAGGGAGGGTGGCTGGCGAGGGAGTCTGGCAGGCCTTTCCCTGCCCTCCATGCTAATGAACCACTTCTGCCCTGAAGCCAGGGTGAGGTAATCTGAGGGACAGTGCAAGTGGAGACTCCGCAGCTGCATGGCACCAGAGCCCCACGACAGGGAGTTTCCACTGCCCTGGGATTGTGCACTTCTCGGGACTGGGGTGCTGACCATCGGGGAGAATGGGAAGGGACTGGGAGAGGAGCCTCAGGTTTTGTTTTGTGGGGCTTTTTAAAATTGTTTAAAAGGTTTGTATTGTTCCAAAGTGAGTTGTCATGGGTGATGACATAGGGGTGATTATATCCATATTATATTTAATGTCTGGGAGTTCCTGTGGAAAATATTGTTACAGGTTTTACAGCCTTGTGTGTACTGTTCCAAAATGGCCTTGTAACTTCATCCAAACTTGAGCCTGTGCCTCGATGCTGTCATGCTCCCCTCCCTGGAAGAGGCACACAATTCCGACTCGGGCCCTGGCATCCTGTGATAGCATCTGCTGTCCGGGTGCCCAGTGTGCCCTGGGGGCCGTCTTCAGGCTTCCCCTCCTCTCTGAACTTCCCACAGCCTGAGAGACAGGCAATGTGGTCCTTAGTCCGCACGCTTGCTGAGGGGAAGGCAGGGGCCAAAGATGGCATCCTTAGTGGGCTCGTGCTCCTGTCCCTTGCCCGGGCTCCGTGATGGCTTGTGGGAGGGCAGTTATGCAGCGACTGAGTGCTGCATCCATCCATTCTGTTTTCCCCTTCTCCTCCAGTCCTGGGGCCTGGTCTAACAAGCGCCTGGGTGCCTGCACACAGCCCTCCCCGTGGGCCATTTCAAAGCACAGCGTGGTCTCTAGGGTCCGACCTAAAGCAGCAGTTTAGGGCTGTCAACGTGCGGTCCTCGCAGTTCTAACCCAGGTGTCCTTGTTTTCTTTACAGGAGCAATGACCTGAGACCATCCCAGTGGGGGGGGAAGAGAAATTGTGTTTATTCCTCAGGAATATTCGAAGTGCCCTGGAGTCGACTGACATTCTTCTGAACAATGTGATCAGTAACGCTTTATGCTCCAGCACACGGCTTATGCATTTGAAACTAAGTCTGTTTCTTGTTTTGTATTTCCTCTCTGGAAATTGCAAGGAGGTGGTCTTATGATCTTAAAGGAAATAAACAAAATAGGAAGCCCAATGCACTGCCTGCGTGTTTTGCCTTTGATCTCTGTGCGTGAGAGGACCGTGATTGAACAGGTTCAGAGCTGCTTCCCCCATACATCTGAGGCTGCCTGGTCTGAGATGTCAGCCTTCTTGGGCAGCGACCCTGAGCTGCAGCAACGCTCCTAGCTTGTGTGTGGTGTTCTCACCGAGGAAGCTGGCCGGGTGGGGTGGGTATCAGCTGCGGCATCAGAGAGCCCCGGCTGGGCCCTCTGGGCGGATCTCCCTGTGGAGGGCCTGCAGCTTTCATGAAGTTGGTGCCCTGTCCCTCTGTGCCGGGGGACTTTCTCCTGCATAGGAGGGCAGGGCTTTGCATCAGGCCTCCCTGCTCTACTCAGGGCTGACTAAGTAAAACCAGAAGGGCCCCAGCGTGGTAAAATGTGGGTATACTAGAGCAATAACTGGAGCGGGGAAAACTACTCATCAGGGTCTGGTAGACGCTCCGTCTCCCTCTTAGGAAACAACCTCAAAATGGGCAGAACGTGATCCCATCTGCCCCCTCCTTCGGAAATACTGAGCATCTACCAGAGGCTGGCACTGCTCCGGTAGGCACAGATAATGGAAGAAAGGGCCACAGCCTTTCAAAAGTTGCTTTGAGTCTGACTGGGAAAGAGGCATGGAAGGGAATTGTTCTAATGGTGGTGTAGGGGTCAAGACAGTGTGTTGAGAATGCAGGCTTGCCTTTTGCAAGCACTCAGACAAAGGAGAGAAGGAAGCAGCTGATGCAGACATGCAAGGTTGGGAACGAGTATGCCATGGAGGGAGCCCAGACTGGTTCAGTAGAGCCAGACTACTACGGGGTGAGGGAGGGGTGGGTGCAGAGGTGCGGCTGGCCACCGGGACCAAACGAGTATCCCACCTCAGTTCTGGAACACTGGACCTTTGTTTTTTTGCAGGTGATGTAGGTTTTGCTGTCACTGGGGTAACAGATTTGTTTCCCATCCCACTCTTTTTTGTTTGTTTGTTTTGTTTTTTTTGGGCATCACTGCCCTCCCCCCCGCCCCCCCTTAAATCTAACTCTTTAAACCCACTGTCTCCTCCAGAAAGAAGAGCCAGTGCAGGCCCAACCTTTTACATCTTTGAATCAGCCAACACTCAGAGATGGGCCCAGCTCGGGATAGCCAGGCATGCCATAATCCCACAGCCCCTCCGATCAGCACTTTGTCCCCTCCATTCCATGACCGAGGCGACTCATGCAGTTAGAGAAAAATAACTCCATACACTGGTCTTCTTATTTGCCTTAAATACTCAGAGATCCTCTCAATCTTTCCACCATTTCTCCATCTTTATTCAGGCATAGAGAAGAATAACAGGCCCCCTTCCAAAAAAGACAAAAACGGAAAGCAGTGTGCCTACGAATTCTCTAGATGTCAGGAAAAGATGACATGGGAAGGGACCTTGGACTCAAAACTTCTCTCATTTGTCATCCTGCTTTCGGCGGGTATGTGCGTGGATCCGTTTGCCCGGGGTCCCCAGGAGCCCTCCTGTGTTTTGAGAAACCGGTCAGCCCTTTGGAAGCACCCGGCCGGCCAGAGAGCCAGAGGGAGAGTCCACAGTACTCGGTGTCCCCTCCTTGTAACTTCGCAGAGGCTGACCCAGAGCACAGCGTCTTGATCTTGGCCCCCGCCCTGCCTCACGTCGCACTGCAACCTTTAGAAGATTCCAGTCTTGCTGGCAAAGGCACATATTCAGTCCTACTTTGAATGTCATTAGAAACCCAAGTCCTCTGGGACCCTGTTCCCTTGCGGCTTGTGAAACGGGCTTTGCTTCTTGCCTGGAACCAAACACTAGGAGATTGATGGGGGAAGAGAATGCTGGGAACCCAGCTGGGCACAGGATACCGGGATACAGATGTGGCGCCCCAAAAGTGGCCTGCTCTGCCAACATATATAAATACATACAGTCTCAGCTTGACGCTGTATAATTTGGCCCAGGACAATACATATTTTGCACTCATTTAGGTGAATGACTTTGGCATTCCAAGTACCCACGGGGGCAGCCTTTATCAGACTTTTTATCTGCCTTCTGTAGCCGAGCTGGGCGCCTTTGTGCCAAGAAGCGGCCTCAACGCACACTGATGAGCTGTGCCGGCCAGTGAGTGTCAGCCGCCCGGGGCCCTCCGAAAGCTCCAAGGGTGCAGTCTGGACAGCTCGCTTCTCAGAAATGCAGTGATTGCGAAGGCAGGAGATCACGGTGGAGTTTGGCTTGTAGTTTCCCCAAACCTCACTGTTGACATTTTCTCCCTCTTTTTTCAGTGTAACCAAGCCATAATTGCATTGTACTGGTCCGTGGTTCAGTCTGATTGTATTGTTGAAGGACTATTTTTGAACCTGTCCAAATAAACTGTGCAAAATATTTCCACCAGGATGCCCTGGGTGGTGCGGGAACAGCCTTCATCCTAAATGGTACCGAGATGAGACGCACATGATTTCCTCCGCCTGCTTTCTAATTCCAGAAATGCAAAGGCGGTGGAGGGGAGAAAGTGGAAACCCAAATGCTAAAAGGAATGTTGAACTCAGAATAAGAAGCTCATCTGGAAGCCATCGCCGTGTGTTTTGTGTGTGTGTATGTGTGTGTGTCTTTTTTCTGAGTCTGCTGCAGCCCCCACTTCCCCTGGGACACCAGAGGATGTTGTTCAAATAAACAGCTGGGTGGGGACAGGGCAGAAAGGCCACTGTTCACTCAGCCCCCTTCTCACTCAGCAAGAAGCAAGGGAGACTCCCGCAGTGTCCCCTTAGAGAAGCATGGTGCCCTGACGGTAGAGGACAGAGGAGCCAGGAGAGGCAGGGCCGTGGAGTGGGGAAGAGCAGGGGATTTGGAGGCAGAGGATGGGGGCCAGCACTGCTGATCTCCGCTTCCTCCTCTGTGAAGGGAACAAGATTGTACTTTACAGAAGAGTAGGACATCATCCGTTCTCGTAAGGAGCCCTGGTGTGTATCTGCAGTGGGCGGCCAACCACCGGGCCGCGGTTCAGACGCACCTGTGTTTCGTTTCGAGAGAAAGATGAGACTTTCTGCTTCCAGGAAGATTCCCAGTCTTGGAGTGGACAGCGGGCATTCCTACCCCATCCTATAGGGTCCCTGTGAACTGAGTGTGTGTGCTTTACGCCCCTGTGCTTGACAAGAGGCGGTTGCTTTTTGAATCAAAATGACGCACCAGATAAGAGTGATTGTGGACTGTTTTGGAACCGAAAGAAGGCATCTTGAGCCTTGAGGAGTGGGTTGGGCCGTAGGATCAAAATCAGCAAGCCCTGAGGTCGTAAATGAATTCCTAGTCATCAAAAGACCCGCATAGTGCTGCAAACACCACCTCGCCGTAAAAATGAACTCTGGGCATAGATTCCACTCTACCCGGTTGAAGCAGGAGTCATGCCACCCTGGCTTCTCTTGGGTGGTCACTGGTTATTCATTGCTAGGTTCGACTCAATGGCAGTGAACTCTCTCTGTTTCTGAGGTTCGGTTTAGGTTCAGGCACAGGAGCGTGAACAGAGCTGTGAGGACATGACAGGACCGGGCAGTGTTTTGTTCCGCTGCACACAGGGTTGCTATGGGTCAGAGCCCACCTGACGGCTCCTGAAGACAGTGTCAGGTTTAGGGATGGGGACGGAGGAGCCTGAAGACGTGTGATCTCCCCTCACTCAAAGGTGTTCAGAGCAGGCGAAGGGAAGGGTGGACAAGTCTTAGAGGAGGTTTGGAGAAGCAGATGGGTCTGGAAGAAAGGAGAAACAGGCCAGACGCAGGAATTCATTGTCAACTGCCAGGCCGTGTTTCTCTACTCCTAGTCCAGCCAGTTGGATCCAAGCAGAACTTTTTTTTATTACTTAAAAGGAACCTATAATAACAGTTACTACTTAATTGGGTACATACTATCTGCCAGTTACTGTTCTAAGACTGTGCATAAATCTGGTGTTAAATTTTTTACGACAAGCCTATGAGAGAATTACTGTTCACATTTTGTAGGCGAGGAAGAAACAGGTTTTAAAAAGACAACCACCTGCGAAGGACAGACAACTAAAGTGAGAGATGGGATTTGAGACTAATTCCAAAGTCTAGATTTAACCACTCCATTATGCTAACCAGAAGCTGTTAAACTGAGCAGCCACTTAAAAGTCATGCTGTTTAGATAAAGTGACCAGACATCCCACTTTTTAACAATTTAATGTCCCGCGGCATTTTAAAATTAAAAAAAATACAATACTATTTTTGTGTTCTAAGAACTTTTTTTTTTTTTTTTTTTTTGGCATCACTGCTCTCCAGTGGTGGGAGTAGGAGGCCCAGCCCCACTGCTGGAATTGAACCTCTGTCCCAGTGGGCCGCAGTCCCGCGCACAACCCACTACACCACTGGGGCTCAGCCTGTCTGAGAACATTTTTGTTGCTCCATGTAGACCAAATTTTTAATCAAGAGGCCCCCCCCCCCCCCCACTTAAAATCTGGTCACTTTACGTTTAGACCAGGCTTCAAACTGGTCAATTCAGTTCTGGCCTCAAACACAACAGACTTGAGAAATTTTAAAATATAGGTGAGCTGGAACAGGGGAAAAAAATTACGGGCTGAAATCCTACTAGTAACATAAGTTCCCTGTTAGAAAACTAGGACAGTGTGTATGTTGCACAGCAACCAAATCTCTATCCAGTTGGAAACCAGTGCCCGACTAGAAGATGGCAGCTGACCACACCACCCTGAAATGTGTCACTCTTCCTGGAAACAATACGATGTCACATGCATCAGGCTCCTGAAAGGGTTCACCACCCCAGTCTCCCCACCCTGGCTTTACGCCTTCATTGTTCTCATTCAGGTTGACATTCTAGATCATCCCAAGTTTTTAAAATTCAGGTCCGTCCCAAGTTTTGCGTGGTCTGCCATGACTGAACCAGTTCAAAGCCCTACTCTCAACCTCTGATAAATGAACAGTTGAAATTAACCAGAAAACAACTGTTGTCAGTTGTGTTGATTACAACTCCTGGTTTTTAGAGTAGAACTTGTTCAAGGCTGTGACCTTTTGAAAGGCCCCCAGGGCTGCCTAGTAAGCATTCCCAGGTGGGTTCAGCTAGCAGCTGAACCTTACCATTTGCTGTGCACTTCTCCAACATAATTTACCAACAGTACAAGCCCCATCACTAAACTTTCTGAAACTTGACATTTTCAAAGTAGCTTTCCAGGGACTGCCATCTGTGTTCTGACCCAGTGACAAGGACCTGGTCACCTTGAGTGCTTTCTACATTGATGGAGTGCTTTCGTGTGTTTTACCTGTTGCAGTCACACAATCAGTTTGGTCAGACTTGTTTTCGGGGCCACTCTTGGATAAAGAAATTGAGACAATTTGCCCAAGGACACAGAGAACTCCACTCTGGGACCTTCTTTCTCCATGGTAGGGAATCATCCTTCCTGCTCCTGGTGGCCCAATTTAGACGCAGCAGGATGGCAAACGTGGTCCCCGCCAAGTCAGAGCTCCAGGTGTTTGTAATCATGGTTACCTCCATTACCAATCACTCACACCTGAATAGCATGTAATGCCCCCATCTTCTCTTGCCCAGATTCATACAGAAAAGCGCCAATACGACCAATCCGCATGCTTCCGCACAGACCTTTGGTGGGAGTGACCAGACTGGGGCTAGAAGGGCCAGAGCAAGGCCATCACAGCACCACAGCAGCAGAGTCCACCGGTTACCAAAGTGCAACATGACTTTAATAGACTTAATAACGATGTCCCCAAGACCACAAAACGGTGGGACCCCTCTTGTCTGGAGCGGAGTTGGGTAGACTGCAGCCGGCTGCCTGTTTTGTAAATAAAGTTTTATTTAGTATGTTGCTGTAATTACGGGACTGTTGAGGCTGCCTTCTCCTTGATCTCACGTGACAGAACAGAGCAGTCCCCAGAGGATTTTCTAGGCTGAGGTTGTCACAAGAGCAGGCTGTCAAGTCGTCCTCCTTTTGTGCCAAGGGTGGCTCGAACCACCAACCTTTCAATTGTCAGATGCTTAACCGGGGCGCCACCAAGTGAATGGCCCTCACTGTTGGTCATACACGCTTACACAATGCCCATCGCTCCTCTGGCACTGCAACAGGGAGCTGAGTAGTTGGGATGGAGACCATGGACTCATGGAGTCTAAACAGTTCATTATCTGCCCCTAGGCTGGAATTTTGCTGACCCCTGATGTAGAGCATCATGAAATAAGTAGTTTCTTAAAATATGTATACATATTTAGCTAAAAAATGAAAAGATTTTTATAATATCAACTGGCAAAACATTTACCGTTCTAGTTTACATTTTAGGGGTTGCATTTTTGTACCTTTCTACATTTTGCACTTTTAGATGTAAGAAACTCCAACGTACTCTTTTTTTTTTAGTATTGTAATATGTTTATTTTAATTTCAACCTAAGTACAATCCAATGTACTCTTAAGAATAAGGATATCCTCTTAGGGTTTGGTTTTTGTTTTTTCATGGGGGCATCACTGCCCTGGTGGGAGTAGGAAGGCCAGCCTTGCTCCTGGAGAGCTGCTGCTGGATTTGAACTGCCAATCCTGTGGGCCGCAGTCCTGTACACAACCACTCTGCCACCGGGGCTCAGCCAGGATATCCTTTAATATAGTCCTTAGTAAAGTTGCATCAATGGTGCTGTATGGTCTAATCCATGGGTCCTGATAAGACCAGCTGGTTAAGGTGCTCACCTGCTAACCCAGGGCACCTGGGAAGGAAGACTGGTTATTGGCTTGTGAAGAAATCAGTCCTGGAAAACGAGAGAGCCTTTCGGTCCCCTTGAGTTGGAATGAACTAAAGTGCAACTAGTTTTATTATCTAATCCACATGAAATATTCAAATACACGTGTTTGCTATTTCTGCCCGAGGCCAGAATCCCATCGAGGAGCATGCACTCTAGGACTGATACTTCAGTCTCCTTTAATCTGGGACCGACTGTTCATTTGCCCCTTCCTCGGCCCTGACATTTCTTAAGAGTATCAATCCTGAATGGGTGGCTCTGATATTGCCTCATGATTAGATTCCAGTTTTCTATTTGGGGCGGGACAACCACAGAGGCCATACTGAGTTCTTTTCGGTACTTTGTGTCCAGAGGCACAATGGCCAAGTGCCCCAGTATAAGGGGTGTTGACTTTGACCGCTTGGTTCAAGTCATATTTGTCTGGTTTTTCCTCAGTAAGTTTGTTATCCTCTCTGTAATTAAGTAAATTATGGTGAAGGTTTTTTTTAAAAAACAAACCACTTTTTATTGTGAATTAGGTGAAAGTTTACCGAGCAGATTCAACTCATCCATTGAAATCCCCTCAAAGTATCAACACTATGTTTCCAATATTTCTCCTTTCCTCAGCCAGCAACTTTGTCCTTGAGTGGATGGAATGCCCCCCCCCCCCCCTTTAAACTTGAATGGCTTGTTGTTCTAACTTAGAGAAGATTCTGAAGGGTAAGTCTTGGGGACCCACCAATCTCTCTGTGGCCAGTAAGCTTGGTTTTTATGTGTGGAGAGGTATTTTTGAGACTGTAAATAACCTGTTCCTTACCAGGCTTCCATTCACTTCACTCATTAATGTTAACATCGATTGATGGTTTTCTAAATCCATCATTTCTTATTTTTTATTGTATTTATTTCACTCCTCTCCCCCCCCATTCTTATTTCTTGGCATTCTACTAAGAGAAAGACCCGCTTCTACATACATTCATTTATTTTTATCAGTATGAATTCATGGATTCTTTCTCTTGATAATCCATTACTTTCAGTGCTTACCTTGATGCTCAAATTGTCCAGATCTGTCCAGCGGGAGGTCTTTCAACTTTTTTTTTTCCCACCTTTGCAATCTTTAAGCATAATGTGTTCAAGCTTTTTCTTGTACGTGTCCGGGGAACAGCCATTCTACAAGGAGCCTTGGTTCTTTTGTTCAAGAAAGATGGTAGTGGTTAGCAAGTGAGATCTCTAGGTGTGCCTATTGCTGTCTGCCTATTGTTGTTTTTAGACCTCTTATCACACAGAGCTAGGAAATTGTATGTGTTCTTGAGTTTATACTCCTAACTTCAAAACCTAGTCATTTTTCTAGCAGTGAGAAACCTGCCTCCAAGTTTTTCACTTTTTGAAGAGTGATGTTTGTCAAGTGGGTCTCGCCAGTGCTTCTATGTGTGTGTATGAGCAGTCGGGACCCTGAGAGTCTGCATGTGCTCTGGCCTCTCCACCCAGGTCTGCATCTGCCTTCCAGTTTCTGCCACCCCTTGTCTGCTCCCGTTCCTGCTGCTGCTTCCTGGATCTGTCAAGACCCAGAGTACATTTTTATTATCATCATATTTAATGGAAGATTTTTATCTGACTCCACTTAGGTGGTGGAGCTGGAGGTTTCTACATTTTCAAACTTCTTGCATTAACTTGCTTTTTGAAAGGGTGGCTCTGACCAATCATATCTTTGGGTCGGTGATTTTCTGTTGGAAGAGAGACTTCTCCAGACGGTCACTAGATAGACATCCTCTGTTCTGGAGTGTGACCCTGGGTGACTGTGATCAGGAGACAGTCACTTGATCTCTGGGAGGGCCTCATTGTGGGACATCTGCCACACGGTCCAGATGGGAGACCAGGAACTGATGGAGAAAGGTGCACTAGTACAGTGAAGTAGTATTGCTTTGTAATAGAAACAATTATATCACAAATATCAAAAGCTCCGTTTCCCAATTTAATCTGGTAGACAGCAATTGTGACATCATATGGCAGGCAAGTTCGAATACAGAAGTGATTCCAGATCTGTTCTGTAGGCTTAACTATCCCTCCTGAAGACTAAGCCCCAGAAGGTGAGCATAAAACGTGTCCACCAGCCAACATCTTCTCTAGCTTCGTGACTACTCTCCCTGGACCCGCAGCACCGCCATCGAGCTTCCGCTTGACCTCGACCATTGCCTGTGCAGACTGTCTTGGATCAGGGATGAGGATTCTTGGCAAATTTCTTTCACCTTGCCAGACTCTACCAGTTGCTCGCGTGGCTTGGGCCTCCAGCCTCTTTCTCTTCCACAGTCTGAACTTTGTTTTATGCAAGTTGTTTCCAGATAAGACCATTTCCGTGGGGCCCCAGCACAGATGAATATAAGCCCTGACTTCCTAGTCCTTCATCAGCTATGCCTTTGTCATCTCCAACCACATGCCCTGCGAGGTGATGGAGTTAGATTTTGGGTGTTTCCTCATCTATAAATGCAAATGAAAACAATACTTATCTCAAAAATTATGAAGACTAAGATGAAAGAAAAGCCCTTTGAAGAGCGTGTCTGGCATCCCGTCCTGTTAGATCATATTCATGACTGTTCCCTCTCATCTAGTCTCCACACAGTGGTTGCTGCTGAGACCTAAACTGGATTATTTCATTCCCGTGCTCACTGCACCATCTCCCCCCCCCCCCCCCCCCCCCCCCCCCCCCCCCCCCCCCCCAAGGACTACCCATCCCATTTGGAGAAAAGGCCAGACAAGGCCATGGCCTCAAAGGCCGTGCAAGAGCTTCCCCTCCTGCTCCCTCATGTTCCTCAGCAATGCTTCATCCATCCCGGTTATTCCTGGACATGCTGGACGTGCTTGCACCTGGCCGCCCTGGTCCTTTGCACTCGCTTCTCTCGGCCTGGCCCCCTCTTCTCCTGGGAGTCACCCCTCCTGGTCCTTCATCGCAGTCATGTCTTCACTCAGGCGCCCACTCCGGGAGACCTCCCCTGCCCACTCTGCTCTAAATGACAACCCTCCTCTCACATACTCCCTAGCCCCCTCCCCGACCTCTGTGACTCTGACCACCATCTCAGCCTACACATTTACCTGTGTACTTTGTTAGCTTTCTCCTTGCATGAGAATGTAAGTTCCCTGAGGGCAGGGGTTTGCATTCCATTCTGTGTATGTGTTTGCCTTGTTTTACACCTATGAAGTACCCATTTAAATCATGCATGCACACACATGCATAGCACACAGGAACGGAGAGTCTGAAGGGGCTGCACGGACCAGGGAGGAGGAGGTCAGCTTTGTATGACCCAAACAATTTGTGTCAAAAATAAAACCTTTTTCTAAAATTGATGGTGGTGATGATCACACAGTTCTTTTCCTCCCCGTTTTGTTAAGATTGTATCCGTCCCTTTGTTACTGCTTTGTTTAGTGGTATTGAGACTTTATGGTTTTTTTTCAAAACTCTTTAGTATGCTTGAACTGTTGAGTCGTACATCATAATTATGTCAATAACATGTTTTTTTTTTTAAATCCTCAGCGTGACACATAGTAAGCTCTCAAAGAATAGTTCCTGAACCTGGTGCCCTGAGGCGATCTCTGAACCTATGTGTCAGTCCAGGGAGACCAGAGAAACAAACTCATAGACACGCATATGTGTCTAAAGGAGAGGGTTAGATACAAGAGCAATTGAACACAGAGAAAGACAGCCCAACCCAGTCCAGTCCAAAGTCATAAGTCTGATATTAGCCCATTCGTTTGATACAAACCAAAAAGTCCTCTTCTGACTCACGAAACACATGCAATGATGCCAAATGCAGGACGACCACAAGCCAGTGGGGAGCAAGTCTTTGGATCCAGCGGTGTGGTCAGCATCTCAGCGCTGGGAGGAGTCTCCATGTGGCTTCTCGAGGTCCAGGTTTCTGGCTGCATTAGGGTAGGTCCATGTGGCTTCTCTTCAGGGATGACTCGCAGGGAGTCAGCCTTGTCATCGAGTGTCTCCAGCGAAGTGAACCGAGAGAGACTGTCTCCTGCCTCCAAGAAGGAAGTACCAGATTTCCCAGAATCCTCAGAGAAGAAGACTACGCCCCACACAGAGGTGTCATTGACTCTCCAGATTGACAGGCTAGACTCCACCCCTGCACTCTTCATCTTCAGATTGACACCAGATTAGGTGACTGCCACAACCTTAAACCAAAAACTCCTGCCCCCACCCCCACCCCAGGTTATCTTAAGACCAAACAATGGTCTAGTTTGGTTAGTATAAAAAGGGCTGCCTTGAGCATGGTGCCCGGGAAGTACGTCCATGGGATGAGAGTGACTGCAGCAATGGAAAGATGAGATGGGAACTGTAGGGGCCCGTGAGCTTGCGCGTTACCGAGGGGACGACTGAAACTGGCTACATCAAGAAGATGTTATAAAAACCCCAGGCTCCTGCCATCCAGTCGAGGCGGCCGACTCATCGAGACCCTGCAGGACAGGGTAGCACTGCTCTTGTGAATTTCCAAGACGGTAATGCTTTACAGAAGTCACAAGCCCTGCCTTTCTTTTGTGCTGCCGCTGGTGGTTTTGAACTGCGGACCTTGAGATTAGCTGCAGCCCAGCACATTACCAGGGTGTCACCAAGGGCTCCTTATCGTCCCAACAATAGAAACAAAATACAATTTAGGGAGGAAAAGACTTGCTGAGTGAGGAAAGGCGGCTGTTGCTAGGTCCTGACCCCCAGTGATCCCTGTGCACAGCAGAGAGAGGCACTGCCCGCCGCTGCCGGGTCCCGTGCCACCGGCACAGCTGCTCTGCTTGCAGCCTGGCGGTCAGGGTGCAGAGTGAGGGCCTTCCTCTTGCTGGCTGCCTCTCCGTGTTACCCAACAGACGGACTAACCATGAGCAGATGAATTCCAGTCCAGTCCAGTAACTAGTTGTTACTTCGGAAGCACACTAGTGAATGTAATCTCATGAGTCAAATGTGTGCCTTTGGGGAGGGCCCTGGTGTCGCAGTGGGTTCTGGGTTGGGCTGCTAATCAACCCCAAGGTGAGCCATTTGGGCCCACCCACTGCTCTGCAGGAGAAAGACGAGGCTCTCAGCTCCCGCACAGATGTCCAGCCACAGAAATCCACAGGGACAGTTCTCCTCTGGCCATGGGGCACTATTAGTGGACTCCACAGCAGTGAGATGAGGCTCAGAGGAGCCCTAGTGGTGGGCATGAGGTGGTTGTGGAGGGGGCCGTTAATGCACTGGGGAACTAATTGCAAGTTCAGCAGTTCGAGTTGCCCAGCCACTCCTGTAAAGTTTTATCACCTCAGAAACACTCGAGAGCAGTTGTTTTTTCACTTCAATTTTTGGGTTATGAATTAGGTGGGGGTTTACCTATCGGGTCATCATTTTTGCATTTAGCAAATAAGAAAGCAAGCCTCCTGGTGACTTGCCCTGTTTACCCCCCTTCTCCCTCTTATAGTGTACATGATATTCCCCTTCACCCAAGTTAACATCTGTCCACTCACTCACTCACATTCTCACTGCTATCCAGTCGATGCTCTCAGCAACCTTGTGAAACAGGGTAGAACCGACGCTGTGAATTTCTGAAACGGCAGCTCTGGCTGGGAGGGGAAAGCCCCGTCTTTCCCCCTCAGAGTGGTTGGTGGCTTCCAGCCGCTGGCCTGGAGGTGGGCAGCCCAGCGTCTCCCCGCGATCCTTCCAGAGCTCCAGTCTACCCTAGCCTAGCCTACTGCTTTCCGTCCCTCACATCCCCCCCACCCCTGGTAACAATCACAGTCTGTTTCTTTGGGTATGAAAGCCTTGTCTTGACTTTTTAACAGCACAGTGTTTGTCCTTTTGTGTTTGGCTAACGCCGTTCAGGATAATGTCCTTCCGACTCGTTCATGTCACGAGCAATTTCTCCGTTTCATCGGTATCCTTGACCGACCCGGTGTGTACGCAGCAAGGCTCCAGTTATCGATCCTTCCTGCTGAGGGGCACGTCGGTCCTTTCCGTGTTGACCCTTGTGAATGGGGCTACGATGGACACGCATGTGCGTGTGTCTGCTCGTGGTCTTTGCTTCCCACGTGCTTCACGGAGGCGCCGTCCCGCTGTCAGGGTGGTGCCGCTATCTTGCAGTCCCACCAGCAGTGTGTGAGGGCCCCAGCCCCTCCACGTCCCCGCCACCGCACCCGCTGTGTCCTGCCTGCTTCACGGGCTCGGCCTGTCCATTCTGGGAGGAGGGGGCATCCTTGCGGTGTTTTACTCTGCATCGCTTGGGTGGAGAGGGGTCAGGGGCAGTGCTTTCGTGTCGGTGGGCTGCCTGGATGTCCTCTTTGGCAAACTCTGTCCATGTCCTCTGCCTATTTTTTAATTGGGTTATTTTTCATTTTCTCATTGACGCCTCCATGTTGTCCCCAGAAATTAGTCCTGGGCAGCAGTTACATATGTTCTTTAGGGATCAGAACCCTCATGCGGGCTGGACTTAGTTGCTCTTTTCTGGTCTTGGCTCACAGGAGTGGTGTTGACAAGGTGTGAGGGTTGTTTCTGGCCAACAGGAGTGCTGTGCGAATGGTGTCTGCCTACTATGGTGCTAAGGAGGTTTGAGGACCACACTTTCTTTCTGGCCCTTTCTTCCCTCGCAGGGACGACTTTCTCTGCTTGTCCAAGTCTTACTCAAGCCCCCCTCAAGTCTATCATTCCTCCAGTCAGTTTTTTCTGGCCCCATCGGCCACCTGGGATTTCTCCCTTCTCTAAACTCCTGGGTGCTCATGGCTGAGCAACCTTCTTGGCCATGAGCTTTTTCCCTGGCTTGGCTACTTCCCAGTATTGATGCACTGACTCTTGCCCCTTAGAGACCAGGTCCTCCACCTTATTTCAATTCAACTACCTCATGCTGTGCCCGGCACTAAGTATGTGGTCCCAAAACAAAAACAAAATCAAAACGAGAAATAAGACTCACTGGGAGGCACATAACAGGAACTCCTTCAAATCGGTTTATAGAAAAGGGAAATCCTAATACCCTAGAGAAGCTCATAGAACCCAAAGAAAAGACAAACACCAAGCATGGATCAAGAACCAAGCCTTCGTCAGCTTCTTCAGTAGCCCGGGTTCTTCAGAAATCTGCCTTTCTTGTGAGGGTTCCCTATGCCTCTCAACGTCTTCAGAGATGGCACTGGATTGACAACCTCTGTTCCAATCTGCTATGGCTAGAAAGATAGATTCCTGGGGAGCCAACATGGATGCTGGGCTGTGTGTGTGTGTGTGTCCTGTTCCCTAGTAGACGGGTTGGACAGACACCCAGACGATATTCTTCTATGTCTGCCTTTCCTTCAATTCTCATGTTCTTAAATGGGAGAAAAATTCTCCCCCTACCTCCTCATCTCCCTCAGGTGTGGGGCCCTGGGAGCTGAGAAATGGAAGAAAACAGAGTAAGAAAAAAATCGAGATGGTAGATTGTGAAAGCAGTGATTTGTCTCATCTCCTGACAACCATGTCTGCCTTGTTTACCAAAGGCAACTGGGTGTTGACAATTGGCTTGGTGGAGGAATTCCCGCGAAAGGCCCTTTGCTGAGAGCTGCGCTCTGGGGCGGGAGAAATGGGAGCAAAGCCAGCCGTTACTGCCTCTCAGCCTTTGGCACCGCCAGCTCTGGCATTCGGGCCACGTTTTGGGCCACGTTTCTGGTAACTTAACCTCTGGGACAAAATGGAATCATAGCAGGGCTATGAGCTCACACACATGGGGCCTTCCTCGAGCCAGGTGCTCTTCTACGAATGTCCCTTATTTGTCACGCAGTCAGCTCCTGAGAAACGGTACCTCCATGTGCTTGCTGTTACCCAGGAGGAAAGAGTCAGGACTACTATGATGGATGCGGCCTCTTTGGAGTGCAAGGGGGCCAGTCTGTGCACGTCGACCTGGTTGGTTTAGCTTTTCCCTCCAAAATTCCTGAAGTTTCAATCTCATCCCTAACCTCCCTTTCTCACGTCCCTTCACAGTCTCTTCTTGGTTTTCTACCTTCCTACAGCACAAGGCACTTAAACATTGCCCGGTGGGGTGGGGGTGGGGGGGCGAGGAGTCTTCCCCGTGGGGCCTCATTCTTGCTCTCCAGGTCAACTCCAGACCGCACTCCCTCCCCTCCAGGAGCCCTCTAGACAGCAGGCCTATCACCACTTCTGCCTTTCTCCAGCCACAGCCCAAAGCCCACTTCCTGAGCCAGTCACTGACCCCAGGAAGAGGTTAAGGGCCCCAGTGGGGAGGGGCCAGGGGGTAGGCTCAGCGTCTAGAGCAGTGGTTCTCAACCTGTGGGTCCTGACTCCTTTGGGGGGGGAGGCCTAATGACTCTTTCACAGGGGGTCACCTGATTATTAACAGTAGAAAACTGACAGTGATGATGTAGCAAGGACAATAAGGTGACGGTTGGGGGTCACCATCACATGAGGAGTGGTATGAGAGGGTCGCAGCAGGAAGAAGGCTGAGGACTACCGGTCTAGAGGAAACCACACAATGGTCCTAGTCCCCCCTTCTGAGAGTGGGGCGTGTGCCAGGCTTTGTGCCTCCCCTACACAGGGGCCCTCGCGTGGGTTTCCCATTCATAGTGCTGCCACGTGACAGGGCCACGCAGGGTTTCCTAGGCCAGAGTCTTCATGGAAAGGAGCCTGGTGACATTGTGGTTCCACCCGGCGCTGCTAACGGAAACGTTGGCAGTTTGAAACCACCAGAACCTGGGGGAGAACACCAAACTTTCTCCTCCAGCCAGCGTCACTGTCCCAGAAACCCACAGGGAGGTTCTCCACAGTCCTGCGAGGCTGGAGCTGTGACTCTTCATGGACACGGTCACCAGGTGGCCTTGGGTTGGGGGGGGGGGAGGGTTTGAAGAGCCCAGTTGGCAGCAGAGTGCTTAACTGTGGTGCCACCAGGGCTCCTTCTTCCAGGGACGGACGCTCTGACAATTCCTGTTTCACAAACCGAGGCAAACCGAGGCTTGGGGAGGGCATGATCCGAGTAAAGTGGGGAGCTTCATGCTCATGTTGGGACTGGATCCTGGGCATCTGACTCCAGAGCCTTCTTTGTGCTACACAGCGCCCTTAAATAGCTTTCATTCTAGGGGGCACGTGTGCTGGTTTCCAGGAACCAGGCCGCGCACCTTGCATCCATTTATCTCCTGGAATCCTGAGGTTGTCTGACATGGGGAACGGCGGCACGTGAGGCACGTCAACTTGCGGCCCTGGACTGTCTGTGTAATAATGTCGGCTTGGCAGTGTCACACACACACACACACACGGCAGGAGAGGGCTTCAAACACTTGTGGGAAATTTCCCTTATCTTTTCATTTCCCCACAAATTTCTTGAAGTCCTTTCGTGTGTGTGTTTACATACATATTTCTTCCAAATAGGTGCAGATACACACATATACATTTTTGCTTTATTACATATTTTTATTTTATAAACACACACACACACACCCCAGCAAGTTGATTGTGGCTCAGCGCATAGGGCTCTCTGGGTGTCCATCTTCACAGGAGTCATCTAGGCCAGCTTGTCCCTGTGGAGCGGCTAGTGGGTTTGAACAGCCGACCCTGTGAGGAGCTGCCCAACGCCTCACCCACAGCACCCCCAGGGCTTTTGGTGTATGTTAAACCACCACAAAAGAAGTCTTCTTAGGCTTCTTGAGAACCAGTGATTCTTAACCTGTGGGTAGGGTGGAATGACCCTTTCACAGAGGTCACCTGATTCATAACAACAATGACATCACAATGAAGTAGTAATGAAAGTACTTTTGTGGCTGGGAGTCACTACAAAATGAGGAACTGTGTGAAAGGGTCACGGCGTGAGGGAGGTGGAGAACCGCTGATCTGCAATGGATGCCACCATTACCTGCATTCAAGGAAACAGAGGCTTAGAAGAAACTAGCTTGCACAGTCCCGTGGTCAGTAGGTGATGGAGCAAGCATTCAAACTCAAGCAAGGAAGACTCTGGAACTTCCCATACTGAGTCCTGCTGAGCCTGCCCTCCGGACTCCATCCCTGTGAAGGGAGGGTGCTGTCTTGATCTCCAAAAGCGGGGAGGAATTGTGATTTTCTGGGCCCTGGTACCAACCCTTTCTTTAGTTCAATTGCCAGCACCGAGAAGGCAGGCCTTGGCTGCCTTCCATTCTCTTTCTCCAGCAGGACTGCAGAGGGGTGGACCCCTGGCGAGGTGGAGGGCTGGGCTGACGGGATTAGAGGAAACAGCTGGCTCGAGCCGGTGCCCTGCGGGAGCTCACATTCCCCGAACTCTGGGAGGGGACTCAGAGAGAGAGCAGCTCCCCACAGTCCAGTCACATTCCAGCTAGGTCCTTTTCCTGAGCCCAGATGTTTGCTAATGAGCTGGGAAGAGGACCTTTCAGACTTCAGCCCCAGCTCCGTGCCCCACGTACCTGGGCCTCAAGAGGCTGGCCCTGACCCAGCAGGCTCTGGCCTCCAGCCCATGCCCTGTGCCAGCCAGGCCTGTCAGGGCAGCTGGAGCACCGCTGCCAGCCAGGTGCATCTCAGCGAGTGGGATGGCTCTGACTTGACAGGTTCTGCTCCCTCCCCCCAGGTCCCCAAGGTGCAGCCTGATGGGGAGGGGCTCTCAGGCAGTCAGGAGGGTGTGGTGGGCCAAGGAGTCAGGCTTTGAGGTTGACAGAACTGGGTTCAAATGCTGGCCTTGTCCGTTACTGGCTGTGGGTTCTCTGCAGATTACTGGACTAGGGTGAACGTTGGATTTCTCCCCATTGTAAAATGGCAATCAAGATAGGATTGTCCTTGGATGTTGCCAGTCAATTCCAGCTCATCATGATCCATGAAACAGAGCAGAACTATCCCCATGAGTCTCCTAGGAGTTATGGGGACAGATGGCCCGGTCTTTTCTCCTGAGTAGTGACTGGTGGTCTCAAACCACCAGCCTTTTGTTTTGTAGCTGACCACGACATCTGTGCCCCACCAGGTTTAATGCTTAGCATATGTCTGGGATATAAAGGAACTGCTGATATTATTAACAAGTCACTTTGCGGACCTTCTTCTCTCCACCCCCCCCCCCCTCACCCATTTGCCAGCACTGCAGCCCTCCTGTGGTCACCAGGGCCATCAGACAAGTGTGACTCAATCCTAAAATCCATGTGTTCCAGGAGGCAGGATGGATTGTTCTGGAACTTTTCTGAAGCCTACTCCTGGTTCTGTGCATGGCTTAGCAAGCTCACTAAAACCCCACCCACTGCCACGGGGTCTGCAGAGCAGAGTAGAATGGTCTCATTGGGTTGCCAAGGCTGTCATCTTTCGGGAAACAGACTGCCACGTCTTTCTCCCATGGAGGGGCTGACTGGCGCAAACCAGTCACCTCTTAGTTAATAAGCTGAGGGCCACTGGGACTCCTGACAAGCTCCTGAAGAGATACAATTGCCGTCCTGCAGTGCAGACACCCACTCACCCACGCAGCCCAGGGTCCACTTTGTGAGTGGTGGTAAGCTTTGACTGCCAAACACTTCCTGAATGTATACAACGCAGGGTGGCTGGGTCTGCTGGTACCACCACCTCCTATGATGCTAGCTAGAGGCCCTGCCTGTCTCTCAAGACTTCAGAGTTGGGAGAAAGATGACACTTCCTACTCCCACACACAGCTAGTCTCAGAAACTCCCAGGTATAGTTCTGCCCTGTCGTCGAAGGGCCCCTGAGTCAGCATTGACTCTGTGGCTGTGAGCCGGAGGCCCCAGATCTTCCCTCCTAAAACGCAGGGAACAATGTAGCCCCACAGAGTCCTGAGGACACAGCGTGCCAAGAACAGGACCAGGTGCGCAGTCCGATACTCAGGAATAGTGTAGGCAACCATCGCTGTCACGATGGTTATCATGACACATCTGTGGGGTACAATGCAATACCACGTATCGAGTTTACCTTGCCAGGCTCCAAGGGCAGCACTCAGCCACTGCTATTGAGTGAATGCCAACTCAAAGGGCAGGGTAGACTAGAAAGCCCCCTCCCCCATCTTTCTCCTATTGAGCGGGTGGGGTTTGCAAGGTCAGCATGGAAGAAACGGACTTACAGACTGGATTCCTGCGCTTCAAGGAGGGAGAGGGTGCACACAGCGATTTGTGAAGCGAAGTTACTAACCCAAAGGTGAGTGGTTTAAATCCTCTCCGAGGTACCGCTGAAGATGAGCCCGGCAATTGGCTTCCAAGTGGTCCAGCCACGGAACCACGATCACGTGACTTGCAGTTCTGTTATCCCGCAAAGCGGGGGTCAAGGTGAATGTGTGTCCAGGCAAGGCAACTCCCTGGTTTATTCTGAAGGGTGGGGGCAGACAGGGAGTGGCAGAGGTGCCAGGTCTGTGCCCCAGGATCAGACCAGGACAAGGGGGAGGAAGGGGAAATTAGTCCCTAGAGTTTGGGGG
This sequence comes from Nesogale talazaci, assembly GCA_004026705.1. Taxonomy (NCBI): domain Eukaryota; kingdom Metazoa; phylum Chordata; class Mammalia; order Afrosoricida; family Tenrecidae; genus Nesogale; species Nesogale talazaci. The sequence continues at coordinate 33,811 of PVJH01003590.1, read as the reverse complement.
AAGGTTTTCCAATCTAAGCTTGAAGATTTTGAAAGGAGGGGGGTGCACAAGCCGGAGCACAAGCTGATAGGTTGGCATGCACCATGGCGTTATCAATAGACTAGACGGCACGGAACACCCAGGATGCTCACAACCTCCTGATACCCAGATGTCCACGAGGAGAACTCTGATAGAAAACGTGTCCCCCCCCCCCCCAAGTTCCACAACCAGGGCCCACGTAGTGTCCTTGGGTCACTGCTTTCCGGGAGTCAATCTATGCGCTCACTCCCGTTAGGCAAACCGAACAGAGCGCGCTGCCGCCACCCACCCGAGTGCCGCCGGCCAAGGCAGAGGTGACGCTGATGCGGGGACCGCTCCTCCCCGGGGCTCGGGAAAATGAGGTAATGCCCTGGTGCTTGTGTGGCTACCTGCCCTTCCCGGGGACCTCACAGCCCCGCGCCGGCTGCCTCAGCTCCGGGCCTGGAGCCCAGGGGCGGCTGGGCGGCGGTCGAGTGACACCGGCGCCCAGAGCAGCGACCGCAGCGGGCTCCCATCGGAGCGGGGAACCGAGAGGGTGGGCGTCTGACCGGACTGCGGAGCGAGGGCCGCCGCCCGGGGCCCGGCCTCCGTGGATGCGAGCGCCCAACTCTCGGAACAAGATCGCAAGGTCTGGTTCCTACCCAAAGGAACCGCTCCATCTTTGTCACCCCAGGCCTGGCCAGCCCTGGCGCTGCAGTCTTGGGAAATGTCAGGCCGAGAGAAGTCCAAGGGCATTGAAACCCGGTGGAAGGCGCTCTCCGAGGCCCGGGGCGCCCGGCTCGCTGCCCGGCCGGGCCCCGGAGCTCCAGGCGGCTCGGCGGCGGCACTGTCGGGCCCCGCCGGAGGCCGGCTCAGGACTCGCGGGCGGGGAGAAGGGCCCGGGGCGCGGGGCGCGGGCACAGGGGCGTGGGGCGGGCGCTCCGAGGACGCGCTGGGCCGGGCCCCGGGCGGCCACGCCGCCCCCTCCTGCGCGCCCGAGGGGAGCCGCCGAGCGCGCCCGCCCGCCCGCCCGCTCTTTCTGCTCGCGTCCCTCCCCTCCGCTGCCCCCGCCCTCGCTCCCTATTTGGAGCGGAGACACCCCTGACGTCGGGAGCCGCTCCGCTCGCCGCTCCCCCGCACCGCGCGCCCGCCCGCCCGCCCGGGGCCGCAGACGGCGCGCCGCGAAGCCTCGCCTCGCCTCGCGGGGCGCCGCCAGCCCAGCCGGCCGTCTCCCCGCGTCTCCGGGGGCGCCCGCGCCCGCCTCCCCCTCCGCTCGCAGCCCGCCGACAGCACCGCAGGAGCCGGCGGGCGCGCCGCGCTCCCCGCCGCCCCGCGCGCGGTAAGTCCGGCCGGCCGGCACGCGGGCGCCCGGCAGCCAGAGGCTCCGGCCGCGGGGGCAGCGCCGTGCCCTGGGCCCCGAGCTCCGTCCTCCGACCCGCTCGGCCGCGGTGGGCTCCGCCGCGGAGCCTGGGCGCCCCGGGAGCTCGCCGGGTGCCGGGCGGCTGGGAGCGGCGGGGCCGGGGACGCGGGCGCGGTTCGAGGGGGGCTCTGGGGGCTCCGCGGCGCCCGGAGCCGGTCTTCAGGGCGCTTGGGGTTTCCAGTGCTTCGCCGGAGTCGCGGTCGCCCCGCGAGCAGGAGGGAACCAAGCGCGCGGTGACCCCGGCCCGAGCGCGGCGGGCCCCGGGCGGCGCGGGCAGCGCCCGGGAGAGGCTGGCGCGCGGGGTCGGGTGCCTCCCCGCCGGTGTCGGCGCGCCCGCGCGGGCCCCGGAGCCTCGCTCGTGCGCACGATCCTCCCTCCCTTTTTGTCTCTTAGCCGTTGTCCGCGCCCGGCTCCCGGTCCGCCCGTTTCCGCCCCGCTCCCCGCGGCCGGCCCTTTCTTTCCGAGTGGAACCGTCTGTCTCCCCTTTCTCTTGCTTTGCATTTGTCTCTGCCTTCTTCTTCCCTCCCCGTCCCGCAGCCCGAGACTCGCCCGGTCGAGTCTCCCCGGCCTCTCACCCGCCGGTGCCCGCAGCCCCCCAGGGTCGGGGCTCCCAGAGGGGCCCGTAAGTAATGTTCTAAATTGGGGAAGAGACGCAAAACCGCTCCCCCTACTCCCGCCGGCCCCTCAACCCCCACCCCCACCCCCGCCGGGGCACCTGGGTCACCCCGGAGCTTAGTCTGGGGCAGGGGGAGTGAGCTCTTCCGGGGGCTCAGTTTCCTTAAGAATTCCACCCCACCCCCGCGAGGGAGGCCGCCTGGACAACAAGGCCCTGCTGCCGGCCACCTGCCCGCACCCCCCTCCCTGGGCGGGGCGATGCTGGCCTTTTACCAGCCCTTGGGAAGGGGGCAGCTGCTTGCCCTGGCGGGGCCAGGGGGCCGGCGGCCTTCCGAGGAGACAGGGACGTTTGCAAGCTTGCTGTGCCCCACACCCAGCTGGAGGCCACCCTCCTGTAACTACGGGAACCCCAGGAAAACAGAGGTCAGGGCTGGAGGCCAAAGACTGGGCCTTGGCGGGGCCCTGGGGGTGGGGAAGCAATTTGTCAGCACGGAGCCCCTCTGCTTTGTTGCTCATCTGAGCCCCCAGCCCCCTGGGACGCTCCCAGATGTTGGGCGTGTCTTGCTTTCAGTTGAGGGGGAAGCAGGGTGGTGGCAGTTGGTGGTATGTCCTTTGTGGTCCCATCCCTCCCCATCCACCTTGCAATCTGGACCTTGCTCTGCGGGGCTTTTGGGTGTTGGGGAGAGGGGAGGCTGGGAGAATGGGTGCCCTGCATGAAATGATGAACAAATTCCCTCTATTAAATACCACCCCTCCCCAACAAGAAAAATAACCCAAACCCAGCACCCTCCAGTCAGTTCTGACACATAACGACAAAGTAGAACTTCTCGTTTGTGTTTCCACGACTGTAAATCTTTATCGAAATAGTCTCATCTTTTTCAGCCCAGAGTGGCTTTGAACTGCTGGTGTTGGGTATAGCAGGCCAGCTGGTAACCCACCCATTCAGGCTCCTTAACCAGAGGCAGGGCCTCTTTAGTTTAAAGTGGGACTTAAGATTACATGTAGCTCCTTTCCCTCACGCTCCCCCCTCACCCCCAGCTCAGAGGGTGCCGAGATGCTGGGAAGGCCGCAGCAGGACTTCTGCTGAGCAGATGTTCACTGGCCCTGTGGCTTGTTAGCTGGGATTTGTTTTGGAGACGGTTTCTGGTCTGCGGGCAGAAGGTTCTGCCGGGTGGGAGAGTCAGGGCCCTGGTTGGGGTGGAGGTGCCAGCGCTGAAAGATGGAGCTACCTGGCAGAGCTAAAGGGGCAGGTGCTAGGTGCTGTGTGACCCGTGTGTGCCCCCTGGACAGTTGGTTCAGGCTCTGCCTTGTGGTCGCATGGAAGGTGCCCAGTGGTGAGACGGGGGTCACAGGATCACAGTGGCCTTGGCAATATGTTGGAGCCAGACTCCTCCCAAGGGAACGTGCTAAAGTGGACACTTCTGGGCCAAGCTCCCCTTTTTACTGGGGCACAAGGAGGAGGGAAGCAGATGCCCTGTGGCTAGTTCTGTCGCCGTTGATGAGCCAGCCTCTGGGTGGGCATGCAGTTGGTCAGTGGATGAGCAGGGGTCCACCCCCATCCTTGACCCCACTGTGGGCCCAGGGAACCTGGCCAAGTGGATTTGGGTGCCTCTCCCCCGACCCTGCCCAGCTCCCAGATCGGCATTTTCAGTTGCACCATTCAAGGAAGTACCTGTACTCCTTCCAAGACCCGCAGCCATGGCCCCACCCTCCCTGAGCCTAGGCCTGTGGCCCCAAGTGCCACACCCTCTGTGCCTGCCACACTGGCAGCGCACACAGCTTGGCAGCGGGTGAGCCTGTTTTCTTCAAAGCTGAGCTGAGAGGGGCTGGTTTCCCCATACTCTGCCCCCTAAGGGTTAGGGTTGATTGGGATCCTCTCGGCTCCCAGGGGACACGTGTCCAGGGTTGAGTGCCACTCGGACAGTTTCTGCAACACTTTCCCATCTGTTGTCGAAGCTGCATGGCCTTCACCTTGAGGTTTCCTCTAAGTACAACGTCACGGGGCAGAGATTGAGGCATCCACATGTCTGCCTGGAGCCCCGGTGGCATCATGGTCATGAATTGAATGGCTAATGGCGAGGTCAGCAGGTTGAAAGCAGCTTCGGAAACCCCCAGGGACAGGTCTACCCCGCCCTACTCACAGGGTCCCCGTGAGTCAGAATGGGCAGTGGGTTTCTGGAGGCCCTGCCAGGATGCCTGAGCAAGGAGGGAGGGGAGAGGATGTAGGAGGGAATGGACGGGTGGAGGCCAGCGAGTTCTGGATAACAGTAACATGGCCTGCGGCCTGTGTGTGACCTCCTCTAGCACTCCGCAGCTGCCCTGTGAAGTCGGGGTTCTCACTGGCCCTGCTTTGCAGGCAAGGAGGACATTGGGGTACGGCGAGGTGAAGGTGGCTGAACTATGATTTGAACCTGGTCTGTCATCACCAGCATGGCTAACGGATCGAGACGCAGACTGCCGTGTGTGTGTGTGTGTGTGTGTGTGTGTGTCTGTCTGTCTGTCTGTCTGGGGGGGCTTGTGGAGGGCTGGGGGCAGGGGTGCGGAGGGGAGGAAAACCCAAAGCAGTAGGGCATCCAGCCGGATATTGCTGACAACAGCACAGACCACCTGTTGACGGCGTCTCGGGCAAGGTGACCCGGATGTTGAGTGCACCAGGCAGGCGGAACTTGCCAGTCTGCTGGCACTAAGTCAGCAGAGGGAGTTTGCCTTCCAACCAGGTGTAAGGTGGACACCCTCTGCAGAGGCCTTGGGGTGTGTGTATGTGTCTGTGTTGTGTGTGTGTGTGTGTGTGTGTGTGTGGAGGGGGGCATGTTTTCTGTGTGTGTGTGTGTGTGTGTGTGTAGAATAGACAAGCTTCCCCCTGCATGTGCTTGCGGACCTGTGTGTAGTCTGCTATTAAGTGACTGTAGGATTGCCTGTTAGGGTTTTTTGCCTTTGTGTGTCTACTTTAGGATTCCCCGTATGCTTGCCCTTAAGTGACCTTTAATATTCAGAGTGACCTGCGAGAGGACGGGGAGGGGTCTTGCTATAAAAATTGACTCTAGGGGCTGAGCCCCGGTGGCGTAAGTGGTTGAGTGGGGGATTGCGGCCCGCGGGCTTGGCAGTTCAAATCCAGCAGCGGCTCTCAAGAGCAGCACTGGGTAACGCCCACGACCACCAGAGCCAGTGATGCCCCCCACCAAAATCGATGCTACTTAACAGCGGGTTTCCCTGTGGGTGGGGTCTCCCTCCCCAGCTACTAATGTGGTTTGGTTTGGAGCCTGGGAGGAGCTGTTCCCGGACATCGGAACCCTCAAGGGGGGTTAGGACCCAGTTTCTGGCTCTGGACTCCAGGTGAGGGGCTGCGTCGTGATTGGCGGCAGAGCTGACGGGCCAGTGAAGCCCTTGGGCAGGGGTGGGAACCAGTAAGTTTGGAGGGGACAGCGCCCCTAAGTCAGTGGAGGTAGGAACGTTGTCCATGGACAACTGGTGCTGACAGGCCACTCAGAGCTGAGTGGGCTGGAACCTCAGGACATCCCTGGGAGGAAGGATAATGTCACGTCCCTCAGGGGTCTGTGCCCACCACATGCTTATCTGCTGTGGGGTTGAGAGCTGGGATCTGAACTTCTAGTTCCCAAGCTTCCCACCCAGGCAGTGGGGAAGACTCAGAGGAACAAGGGGGACAGTTCCCTTGGGCAGGAAATGGCTCATGGTGCCTCCTCCCCATTCCAGACTCCTTCTCAAGGGCATCCCTAGAGCCTGTATCTATCCCTGCTCTTTGCTGCTTCTGCTGCTCTCATCTGTCCCGGCAGCCAGGCGCTCACCCTGCACCGGCCTCGGCCAGTTCTCAGCTCTTCTCTTTCCTGTGTGTCACCCTGGTGAGCCCAGGCCAGGCCGAGATCCGCAGGTTGGCAGTTTGAAACCACGGGCAGCTCCATGGGGGAGAGACTGGGCTCTCTAGGCCCGTCACCAGTGACCGTCTCAGAAACCACAGGGCGTCGCTGGCTGTGAGTCAGCCTGGACTCGAGGGCAGGGAGTTTTTGAGGATGGTAACCCCGAGCAAATCTCCCTCCCTCTGGGTGCCTGAGCCTCTGGTTGGAGGCACCCTCGTGCCTGGGGTGCCTGGGACATGCATAGAAGCATTCGGAACCCCGGCAGTCCGCTGTGGCCTCCTTGCTGGGGGCCAGGCAAGGTGAGCGAGCCCGTCTCCATCATTGCCTCCCGGCCTTTGCCCAGGGAGCCCCGTGTTATTGCAGTGACGCCCTTAGCTGCCACTTGGAGGGGAGAAGGAGTGGCAGGCCTGTCTCGGGCGGCCCCATCTGCCCCTAGGGGAGGTGGGGGGAGGGCTCTGAGTTGGCATCATGGACCGGACAGCCCTGGACTTGGGCCTCCCCTTTGCTCAGGCAGAGGTCTCCCTTGGTTCTCTCCTCCCTACAATTGTATCTCGGAAGCCCATTCCGACAGGTTGGAGCTCTGACTACACGACTGGCCCCCTAGTTTCCAGAACTGCTCGTGTTGAGGTCGGCACTTTGAAACCACCAGGAGGAAGGAAGGATCTCGGGAGGAAGATGAGGCTTCCGACGCCAGTAGGCCAGGTCCCTTCTATGAATCAGAATGCAGAGAGGGCAGTGCGTTTGGAGTTCGGTGTGGGCTTCCTGCTGATCCAAAGACTGCTATTGAGAATCCCCACCACGGTGCTGCGGAAGAAAGGCCGGGTGAACCCCTTCCTAGACATCACGGCCGGGAAGCCGTAGGAGCCCAGCTCTGCTCTGTAGCACTGTGTGAGTGTGTGCGCGTGTGCGCGTGCCTGCTTGCTCCATGGATCAGAATCAGCTTGATGGCACTGGGTGTTTGTTTTCTTTAAGCTTAAATCCAGGATTAAGAATCTTTGCTCTCCTCTCCTGAGACTCTTCCTCCCCGACTGCCATCTCCAAAGAGTCCAGAGCAGCTGCTGAAAACCCCATGGCTGCCCCCTCACTCACTGAGCCCCTGCACCCTCCTCCCCCCTCCTCCCCCTCCTAGGAGGTGCTCCGGAAAGGGGCCAAACGCAGGGAACAGCCTGGTTTAGGGGAAAGGCTTTGCTTGCCTGGACTTGCTGCGAGGCTGTGGGCTGACGCCCCTCTGCCAAGCCAGGGCTGGTTCTGGGCTCCCCCTCCTGAGCTGGCATCCAGAGAGTCCCATGACTGGCTGCGGGACCTTCAGCGGGGGAGGGAAGGCTGAGACTGGATGGCGAAGCGCACCAAACAAGAGAGAGGGTCCACCCTGGAGAAGAGAGGGAGAAGGCAGCTGAAGTCAGCCAGAGCTAGCGCAGAGCCCACCTGGTGGGGGGCGGGGCCACTGGGGGTCTGTCCTGAACAGAGACAGAGCCTGGCATGTGTGTGCCGCCTGCCCCAGGGGCCAACCTTGGCTGTGCTGCCTCCCATCCTGCCCCAGGCCCCACCGCACCCTGGAGCAGGAGGTTCCCACAGGCAAAAGAGCTGTCCTTGTTGGGCAGCTGGGGGCTTTTATCTCCAGGTGCAGTGAAGTTGTAGAACTGAGGAGATTGGGTTTTGAGAAGTGGGCTTTGTGGAAGTCACACCGCTCCGAGGTGGGAGGCTGTGGATTCAGATCCAGGGACCCCTGAGCCTTCTGGTGGGAGCCTGGCTGTGTACTGCAGCCCTGGGAGCTGGGAAACCCAAGTGGTAGCGCAGCCCCCTTTCTGAGACCCTGGTCTGCTGGGTTAGGTGACAGTGCCCTGTCTGGAGCCCCGTGGATCCTAGGACCAGAGGGAGACTGAGGAGGTAGCCTTTTGCCTCTGTTGACCTCATTTCTCAATTCCGACCACAAACTCCTGCTGCCTTCATGTTGATTCTGACTCACTGTGACACCATAGGAGAGAGGGGGGACCTCTCCATGTGAGTTTCCCAGCCTGCTCCTCATACCAGTTATTAATCTTTTTTGGGGGGAGAGGGGGCATCACTGCCCTCCAGTGGGAGTGGGAAGCTCAGCCTTGCTCCTGGAGAGCTGCTGCTGGATTTGAACCGCCAAGCCAGTGGGCTGCAGTCCCACACTCAACAGTTATTAATCTTTTTTTTTGGGGGGGGGGGCATCACTGCTCTCCGGTGGTGGGAGTAGGAGGCCCAGCCCCACTGCTGGAATTGAACCTCCGTCCCAGTGGGCCGCAGTCCCGTGCACAACCACCACGCCACCAGGGCTCAGCCCAGTTATTAATCTTTTCAAACAAAACAAAAACACCCACAAAACCTATGATCCCGTTTTCCGAGAAACCTTGTTGTCAACCTTAATCCCAATCTCAATTCAGTTTCCACTGGGTCCCAGCCCACAGCCTTCCTTCTAACCTGCCCTCCCAAATCCCTAATTCCAGCCCCACTGCAGGTTCGAGGCCTCCTTTTACCTAGCTGTCAACCTGGATGTCACTTCCCTCGCCCTGGCTGCTGTCCGGGCCTAGCCTGACCTTTTCTTGAGGCCAGGCTCCAGAACTCTCTGAGATCTAGAGGGGGCCAATCCTGTCAGCCTCCAGGCCCTGCTTGGATCCTGAAGAGAACCTCACAGGGTGAGAAATATTCCTGGGTGCCAAGAGCGCCAACCCATCGGTGAGGTCGCCTGTTAAGAATGAACGTAGAGATTCTAGCAGTAGCTAGAGGGACATCACTCTTGTCCCCGTGAGAAGGGTTGCATTGGCCAACGTTGTGTTATACACGCAGACACACACATGCACACATGTACAATGGCCACATCAAACCAGACTTACTGCCCTTGAGTATGCTGCCTCGTAGGGACACCCAGGCGCCCTGTGGGCTTCTGAGACTTTAACTGTTAAAGGGAGTCCAAAGCCCCGTCTTTCTCCCTCGGAGCTGCTCGTGGTTTAGAACTGCTGCCCATGTGGATGGCAGCCCCACCCATCCCCACGACACCTGGGGGCGGGGTGGGGGGGCGCCTACAACAACCATAAGTACCAGGTGTGTGTGTGGGGGGGCGGGGGAAGCACGACCCCCTTCAAGTTCGTGAGCATGTGTTTCCACAGATGCACAGGCTTTGCTGTCCCTCTTGTGAGCAGACCGGAGGTGTGGGGGTGCCCCTGGACTGTACTGCGAGCTCCTCTGAGATGGAGAGGGACCTGAAGGCCTCGAGGGGCTCACCTCATCCCCTGCCTCCCTGCCGAGCAGGGGTCATCTAAGCACTGGGGCAGTGAGAGGTGACACCCCCTCTTCAGGAGAAGGGGTGGAAGTGCAGGGAGCCTCTCTGCATGGACAGAAGCTGTGGAAGGTCCGGCCAAGCCAGGCCCTTTAGCCAACTCTGCCTGAGCTGCGATGGCTGAGCAGTGGGACTGTCAACCCCCAGGGAAGCTGATTAGAAAGGCAGAATCCCTCTCAATTCTGGAACCTTGACTGGCTAAGTCCTTAGGGAATCCTGAGGGTCCAGAACCTGGTTTGGAAATCACTGGTCTATTACAGCCCACTTGTTATGTAGGCGGGAAAACTGAGGGTCCCGGGTCACAACACACCAGTGGCAGGAGTCAGTAGGTGGTGGACTCCTGGCCCCTTCCACCACTTCCCCCAGTACCCTGTCTGCAAGGGGTTGGGAAGGGCCTCTTGCTGGCATTGCCCTCAATTTCCAGACTCTGCAGAGAAGACATGAGATAAACCTATAGACTGAAGATGCAGCCCCCCCGGTGGGGAGGGTGCTTCCTCTCTCTCCCAGTGGACTTTTTTAGACCTAGACGTTGCCCTGCACTGCCATCTTCTGGCCCATCCTGGTATTGTCTCAGTGTCTGGCTCCAGCTTTCCAAAGCAGGAAATTGACTGTGAGTCTGTGCAGAAAGGCTTCTGCCCATCTCTGGTTAGGATGGGATTGGTGCCTGGAGAAATGTAGATGTGTTGGGTCCAAGTGGATCCAAGGCTCTCGTGGGGCATCTGAGGGGAATAAAACTGCCCTGGGTTCGTTTTATTTAAAAAACCTGTGGTCAGCCAGGCAACAAGGCACCAGAATTTACTGCAAGGCAAAAGTGGAGGTTCGTCTCAGAAGCTGACAATGGCAGTGCCTTGTCCTAGGCGTGCTGGAGTGAGTGTGCTTCGATAGGGGTGTGTGTGTGTGTGTGTGTGTGTGTATGTGTGTGTGTGTGTTTCCCAGAGGATCCACACATGGGAGTGGGAGGGGTCTTAGGGTTTGTTTATCCCGTACCAGTGCTTGCAAACCTGGTGTCATTGAATCCACACAACAGCCCTTTGGTAGAAGTCAAGGTTCCCTCTTTGCCTTTTAGCAGAAGGGAAGGAGGAGCAACGATACAAAGTAACTCGCTCAGCGTTCTGTGAGGCGACTTATGGGAAGTGACTGTCTGCTGGCCTCCAGCTCGGAAGCCCTTCAGAGACGGGATGAAATGAACATGGCATTGGGTCTTCTTGAGTCTGCAGCATTGGCTGTTGCACCAGACTGCCCCAGGGAGCTTTCCCCTTGTTTTGGCTGACCCTCCGCATTGTCTAAGGGAGCACAGGTCAGCGGTGGACTGCGGACTGCAAGGTGGCTGGTTCAAACCCACCAGATGCTCTGTGGCAGAACGAAGAGGCTCCCATAAAGATTTCTTTTTTAAAAAGCATTTTATTGGCACTTCATCCACATAGAATTCAATAGTTCGATCATATGAAAGATAGTTGTTTGATCCTTACCACGATCAATTTCAGAAAATTTTCTTTTTTTGGGGGTGGAGGGGGAGGCATCACTGCCTCTGGTGGTCGTGGGAGCTGCCTTGCTCTTGGAGAGCTGCTGCTGGATTTGAACCGCCAAACCCGTGGGCCGCAGTCCCGCACTCAACCAATATGCCACCTGGACTCAGCTCCCAGAACATTTTCTTCTTGTGCTCATTATTCGCGGACTCATTTTTTTAAAGTTATGGCCAAAATATACACCACAAAACATTCCCCAATTCAACAACGTCTCCCTATACAACTCAGTGCCATTGATTATACGTTTCTTGTTGTCCAGCCATTATTGATATCCGTTTCCACCATAATGTACATTCAGTGCCCCCCTAAGCAAGAATTCTTCCTCCTTCACCCATGGTAGCCACAGTTCAAGTTGGGTTTCTTTATTTTCTTTCTTTCTTTCTTTCTTTCTTTCTTTCTTTCTTTCTTTCTTTCTTTCTTTCTTTCTTTCTTTCTTTCTTTCTTTCTTTTTTAGGCATCACTGCCCTGGTGGTGGGAGTAGGAGGCTCAGCCTTTGCTCTGTGGAGCTGGAATTGAACCTCCATCCCAGTGGGCCGCAGTCCCGTGCACAACCACTATGCTACCGGGGCTCAGCCCTGGGTTTCTTTATCTTAAAGTCGTTTTCTTGATACAGTATTCACATATCATACACTATTAGGGTTGGTCAGCTTGCTTCTTTTTTTTTTTTTTGTGGACATCACTGCCTCTGGTGGTCGTGGAAGCTACCCAGTGCTGCTCCTGAGAGCGGCCGCTGGATTTGAACCGCCAAGCCCACGGGCTGCAGTCCCGCACTCAACCACTTACGCCACCGGGGCTCAGCCCATCAGCTTGCTTTTTAACAGAGTTGTCTATACATCATCACAATCAGTTCTCATGCTCTCTCCCCACTCTCACATTCCCTGTGTGCTCCCCAGTCTCCCTCCCCATGCCCAGCCCCTCCTGTGAGGATCCCTGTGAGCTGGGCCCTGAGGCGGTGGGGTTTTGTATGTCCTTTTCTGACCGTCGCTCCTTCCCCACGACATCCTCAAAGGAAGTCAGCCAGCATAGGGGGTCTTCTCTTCTACGGAGCATCTGGCTGTTCTTTCTCCTCAGGCAGATGTGCCTGTCGGTGGTGTGGTCACCAGCACGCAGTGCCAGGGTGGCACTGCTCTTTCTAAATCAGTGCCCAGCGTGGCGTGCAGGGGAGCCCAGGAGAAGGCCAGGGCCTGAGTCAGGCGCACACCGTGGGGAGGTTGTGCCAGGGCCTCTCCTGGGTGCTCTTCATGCAATACCTCACTTAGTCTTCAGGAGCTTCACCGACACATCTCCCTGTGACATCGGTGAGGGTTTGCAGAGCAGGGCACAGCTTTACGTCAACTGTTCATACACCTGTGGGTTCAGCTCCTTGTGACAGTCCCCCCGTGCCCCTCCTTTCTTCCATTTCCTCCCCGTGTTTCCTGTCTCCATCCTTGACTTTCTGACCACTGTCCTTGGGTCGATGATGCCCTTTGGGGCCGTAATGGTCGATTTTGTGAGCGCAGAGGTGAGCTCAGCAGCAGACCTCAAGGGTAAGGGTCTCGCGGGTCCTGCCGGTCTCTCTCCAACCTGGATGGCTGGCTTTTTTTCTTTTTTCTTTTTTTTTTTGTGATTTGGGCGAACAGCCCCATTTCGTAGGTTCAGGGAAGACAAATCTCGTGCCTTGGCTTGGCTGCTCTGTAGTACCACTGAGATTGAGCTAGGAATCCAGGCAGTTAGGTGCCGGGGCTCAAGCCCGTAACCCGCTCACCCTACTACCCCAGCCTTCTGCTGAGCGTTCTGAGCGTCACCTGCCACCTGTGCTCAGTTCTAGGGCTCTGGAGGCCACGGGCATGATGCTTCGGGTCCTGGTGGGGGCTGTCCTCCCCGCCATGCTGCTGGCTGCGCCGCCGCCCATCAACAAGCTGGCACTGTTCCCGGACAAGAGTGCCTGGTGTGAGGCCAAGAACATCACCCAGATCGTGGGCCACAGCGGCTGTGAGGCCAAGTCCATCCAGAACAGGTGGGTTCTAGGCGGCACCCGAGGACAGGGGTCCAGGAGGGAGGAGGAGGATCGGGGCCACCCCCCACCCCCGTCCCCCTGTCCCTCCACACAGTGACACAGACCTGGTGACCTCTCCTTCCTCAGGGCGTGCCTCGGCCAGTGCTTCAGCTACAGCGTGCCCAACACCTTCCCGCAGTCCACGGAGTCCCTGGTGCACTGTGACTCCTGCATGCCGTCCCAGTCCATGTGGGAGATTGTGAGTACCGCCCGCTGCCCTCCCGGGCTGCCCGTGCCACTGCAGGCGGCTGCAGGCACGCAGTAAGACTGGGCTTATGCTGGGGGGCTGCAGATGTCTGGCCCCCATGGTGACTCCCAAGCCCAACACCAGAGTGTATAGGAACCTCTTTCTGAGGTTCCATTTCGACTCCTCTGTCTTTGGCTGCTGGAATCCTTAGGCTCAGGGGTCCCTCTCAGTTCTGGAACAGACCCAATTCCTTGCCCTGTCTCACCGGGCCCAGCCGGTCTCCTCAGCCTCCTCTTGCCTCCCACCCTTCTCATCCCATCAGCCTTGCCACCAACTGACCTCCATCCCTACACTTGGCTGACTCCCACTGCAGGGCCTTTGCACGGCTTCTTCACTTGGCTAGGATAGCTCTTTCCCCCTCCTCACGAGTCAGCTTCTGTTCATTCTTGGCTGAAGGGTCATCCTTGCCAGCTCCCTTTCCAGTTCCTGCTGTTGGGATCCAAGCCCCTTGCCATGGGCTCTTGAAGCGCTGTGTCCTTCTGCCCCGAGCCTTTGTTTCAGACCCACATGCCCATGTGGTCCTCGACACAGCTGCTTCCCAGCTAGACTCCGGGCTCCCTTCATAGCCATGTCTGCCCAGTGTGCTCAGAGCCAGCCCAGCCCAAGTGCCTGGTGAATGTGTGTGGGCAGAAGGATGGAAAGGAGGGGTTTCAGGGAGGAAGATGAAAGGAAAGGGGACCAAGTGGGCTGAGCAAGGTGCCGGGAAGCTCACATAGGCAGGAGTCGGCTGGAGCTGGGGGGTGAGGTCTGTGTTGGGCTCTTGAGGAAGTGATTGTTGGTCTCCGATCCAAGGGTGGAGGAGAATCAAACCGGGCAAAGCAGAGGGCAGGGGATAGCGGGATGCCTGGGCGAGAATCTTCCAGGCAGAGGGAACCAGAGCTACACTCGGTGTCTTCGAGTCGATGGTGAAGCATAACTGCACCAGAGGAGAGGACAGGACTGGCCCCGTGGGTCTCTGAGACGGGGCAGAAAGCCTTGTCTTGTCCCTTGGAGAGGCTGGTGCCTTCGGATGGCGCACCTTTCGCACTGAAGAGGAACAGAGTAGCCTCTCCCCTGCCGCTGCCCAGGGCTCCTGGCAAAGGGAACTCCTGGCAAAGTCTCCCAGCCAGGCTGGCAGGCAGGTGCACAGTGGAGGAGTCAGCCAGGTGCGGTCACGGGTCCTGGGTTTCTCTTGAGAAGGAGGCAGGTGTTCTCTCCAGTAATGGGTGGGGTGGGGGGTCGTTGAGGGGACTTTTAAGCAGACACAGGCCATCATTGGATCCCCCGCCCACCCTGGTTCTTGCTGGCTGCTAGGGGAGCGGGGTGGGGAGGAAGGGGGCAGAACTGGTGGCTTTAGCCCCTGTCTCTCCTACCCTCTGACTGCATCCCCAGGGCTGCCTGAAAGACTCTGGGTTTCCTGTCCCTCAGGGCCTTTGGTCACACCCTTTCCTCCTCTCACACCCTCAGGTGACACTGGAGTGCCCTGGCCATGAGGAAGTGCCTCGTGTGGACAAGCTGGTGGAGAAGATCGTGCACTGCAGCTGCCAGGCATGCGGCAAGGAGCCCAGCCACGAGGGCCTGAGCGTCCATGTGCAGGGCGAGGATGGGCTGGGTGCCCAGCCTGCCGCCCACCCCCACCCCCACCCCCACCCTCACCCTCACCCCCATCCTGGTGGGCAGACTCCGGAGCCTGACGATCCCCCAGGGGTCCCCCATACCGAGGAAGAGGGAGCTGAGGACTAAGGCCCCATGTGTCCCCCCTCTTACCCCCCTGCGGAGTGTTCTGGGGAAAAGCAGGGAGAGGGGAGGCTGAAGTCCCCCCTCTGGCACCAGATGGACTTGGATTCAGACTTGGACTTGGAAAGCTGCCCAGTTGTCATGGAGATCTGAAGGGGAGGGGTGGGAGCCAAGCTGCACAGTTTAATATATTCCAGAGGGAGGGGAAGGGGGGCACAGGGGGGGTGGGTGGGGAGCAGAAGCCTTTCACGTTCTTTTTCGGAGGGGAGCCTCTTCTGCCTCCGAAGGATGTGCCCTTGGGATGGGGTGGTGGTGGACAAAGCTGCTGAGGTGGGGCTAGACCTCCAAGATGTATAGCCTAGATTGAGACCCCACTGCCCCAGGCCTGGGGAAGGGCTCCCAGGGCACAGGTGGGGGAGCTGAGGGAGGGAATGGAGAGTGGGCATGCTGCCAGCAGCAGCCGGGGATGGGAGGCTGAGTCCCGGCTAGGGTGACTATTGGCCAAAACAGGGAGCTCCCAGTGACGCAGATTCCCTAAGGGGTTCCCTCTCCCCACCCCAGGGACACAGAGTGACCTTTCCTCAGTGGGGGTGGCATGTGAGTCAGGCCTGGGCAGGTCCCTGCTGACTCTGGACCACAGCTGGGAGCCACACCTTCTGGGGTCTCCGTGGCTCCCCTGTTTGTCTGCAGGCAGGGATTAGGGCTTGCAGGGGGAGAAGCCTTCCTGGGCTAGGGGACGGGGATGAGCCCCCAGGCCATCACCAAAGAACATTCCTCCCCCACTCACACTCTCTGTTAGGACTTAGCTCTTCCCTTCACCAGCCCCAATCTTGGGGGAAACTATTTCTAAATCAGATGAGGTGGGGCTGGAGAAAGGTCCCCTGCCTCAGAGAGGTTGAGGGGGGGCATTGCTTGCTATCCTGGGTGGACAGACTCTAGAGAAGCCCCCACGGAATAGGAGGAAAGAGGACTTTGAGGGTGAGCAGTGTCCACTTGGGACCCTTTCTGGGCCCCGTGTTTTCTCAACCCCTCCCGCAGCTGCACTTTAACCCTAGAAGGGATAGGAGGGGGGACCTGAGGGAAGGGCAGGCTGGCCCACAAGACAGTCCCTTGGTATCCCGTACCCAGAGCTGCCTGCCTCTGCTCTTGTTCCTAGCGTGGTTGCCAGCCCCCAGCCCCCTGCCTAGGGGTGCCCCGGCCCTCACGGGGTTACGACAAGAGCTTCTGGAGCTTGTAACCAGTAGACTGTCTCGGACTGACCCTGAGTCTTTTCACGAATAAATCCGTTCAATGCCCGTGCTGTTTGTCACTGACCAGCTCAGCTGACCTGGAGTTCCCAGAGGTCCTTGTGTGTGTGTGTGCGCAGAAGGGCCACAGCACCCATAGCAGATCCACCAGGTTCATCACTACCCTTGAATCTACCATCCAGAGACCCCCCTCACTTCCCTGTCCTATGATGCCCCCCGCTGGGAACTCTCATGACATCACGGCTTATACCACAAGGTCAGTAGTTCGAACTCATCAGATGCTTCATGGCAGAAAGAAGAGGCCGGATTCTACTCTTGTAAGATTTAAAGTCTCCCAAATCCAAAAGGGCAGCTTTGGGTTTGGGTTTGTGGTGCTCCCTGGCCCCCCATCTCTGCCTGCTGGGGCTGGCCTGGCCTTACCCATGTTGCTTTGGTCGATCTGCCACTGATGTCCACCTCTGATGCTCGGGCCTTAGCCCAGGCCACCGCCTCTCTTCACTCACAGAGGTCTAGTATCTGGAGACGGAACAGGCAAGACTAGTTGTTCAGATTAACTCTGTGTTCCCGCCATGGGTGTGTGTGTGCGCGCGCATGTGTGAAGACCTTTATGAAATGAATGTGTTTCATTCTCACCAACAGCCTGGAATGGAGATCCTTGCCTCTGTAGATAGTGCATCTGAAATACACGGGGTTGAGTAGTTCGCCCTGGGTCCTTGAGCCCCAGAACTTGAACCCAGACCTAAATTCCACAGCCTGAACCGCCGCCCTCGACTTCACCTTTGTGCCAACAAAGCAGGTGGTACCCAGTAGACTCCGACAGAACTGTGCTTCCCAGGCGTTCCCATGGCCATGCTTTTCTGGGAGCGGATCTCCGGGAAGGAAGGTCTTCGGAGGTCCCCTGAGTGGGCTGGAACCACCAACCTTTCAACCCGCAGCCATTCACTCGCCCCTGCGTGGCCCCCAGGGACTGTTGGGATGTGCTCGGAATAGACTGTGACTCACGGGGGTCCTGGTGGCGTGGAGCAAGACAGCCTCCTGAGCTAGCCCCCACAGTCGTAGCATGTCCGAGTCCTTGGCGCAGTGTGCCTGCCCACCCATTCATATCCTCTTCTTTTTTGCTGACCCTCTTACTGTACCCAGCCTAAAACTTCAGTTATTGTGAGTTGGGCTCCATGACCCTTTAACGACCCTACAGGACAGAGTCCACCTGCCCTCGAGGTTTGCCAGGCCGTCATCTTTCTGGGAGCAGCAGGGGCCACTTTCTCTTGTGGTGGGGCTCGGAGGCTCCAGCCACTGACCTTTGACTGGCAGTAGGACTCTTAACCACTGCTCCCTGGGAGCGCTTTATAACGTCTGTAGTTATCATTGACTAAGCAACTACTGTGTGCTGGTCCCGGAGCGACCCGTCTCTAGAAAAGGACATCATGTTTGGTAAAACGGGGGCAGCGGGAAGGAGGACGCCCCTGTACAAGACGGATGGATGCCTTGGCTGCAACAAGGAGCCCCAACGCAGGAACGTTTGTAAGGATGGGGCATGGCTGGACCCAGTTTTGTCCTTTGCGATGCGGGACCTCTGGAAGTTGGACCCTACTGGACGGCCGCTAACTACATGTGCCAGGCTGGCCGCTTTGAAGTGGTACTTCCTGACAGGGACCCCTCAACTTAGTATCATTATCCGCGCTCAGTTAACCCGGGTCTCTGAGTTACCCACACACAGGCGGGTGTTGGTGAGGGCTGTGCCCCCCACCCCCTTTCTTCCTCCCAAAATGTATTACCAGATCTCTCAGGGGACACATTCTTTTCTGATCAGTGGAAGCTTCATTTTGCAAGTGCAAGAACTGCTTTTATGCCCTGGGTAGTGATCTTCGGCTGGAAAGTAGGAAGGCAGCCTGGTGGGGCAGTGGTAAGATGCTTGATTGTTCAATAAGTCAAGGTTGGTTGGTTCATACTCACCAGCTGAGAGTTGAGCAGTCTGTCGTGGTATAGAGGACAGTGTTGCAGGTTAGGGGCCATTCTACTCTGTCCTCTAGGCTTGCTAGTATGACCCCATGGCAATGAGACATGTGTGCTGGGGGTGGGGTGGAGGAGTCTTCACTCCATCTTAATTTCCCACAACAAGCAGAAAGAGGAGAGGGAGGATGGTGATAACAAGAATGGGTGACTAGAGTGGTGCCTCCTCTAATCAGAGTCCTTTTTAATAAATGATGGGGTGTGTGTGTGTGGGGGGGGAGTCAAGCTTTCTGCACCTACCTTCATCTGCGGATGTGGTTGGGCTCCCAATAGGAAAAACTGTGAATGCCTGTGAATACCCAGAATGCAGAGTGTATGGCTATGAGTCTAGATACAATGGAAATGGTCAAACACGAAATGGAATGCATAAGATTGATATGGCCTAGGTATTCGTGAGCTGAAATGGATCAGTCTTGGCCATTCTGAATCCAGAATCATCTGGTGTACTCTGCGGGGGATGACCAATTGAAGATTAATGGCACCATGTTCCCCATCAAGAGGAGCATGTCAAGATTTTGCCTCCAGCACAACACTGTGTTACAGGATGATACCCATTCACCTACAAGGTCCATCAGCTGCTGTGGCTATTGCTCAACTTTATCCACAGCTAATGCCAAAGATGAAGAAATTAAGTATTTTTACCAACTGCCGCAGTCTGAAGTTGATCAAGCACTCAATCAAGATGCATTGTTAAGTATTGATGACTGGAATATGAAAGTTGGACACAAGGAAGAATGATCCACGAATGGAAAATATTTCCTTGGAAATAGAGACAACTCACATGACAGAGTTTTCCAAGATTAATGACTTTCTCTACTGTTCTCGGTGACAAGAATGGTGACGATATTGATGGATCTCGTCAGATGGAATACACAGAAATCAAGTGGACTGCCTCTTTGAAAAGCCTTTTGGGCATGCTGTCAGGAGAGACCAGTTGCTGGAGAAGGACATCGTGCTTGGTAAAGTAGAGGGGAACTGAAAAAGAGCAAAGCCTTGGACAAAAAGGACTAGCACAGTGGCTGTCACAAAGGACGTAGATATTAGGATAATTGGGAGGATGGGGCAGGACTGGGTGGTGTTTCAGTCTGTTCTACACAGGGTAAGTCGGGACAGGCTTGCTGGCACCTAACAATAATTGCCACATGGGAAGAGACCAAGGAGAAGCACAGGATCAGCCCAAACAAAGCCAGGAACAAGCCTTCAATTGCTCAGATGAAAGTTGAAGTTGAAAACAAAACAGGACCGTGAACCCCAAAGTATAACCTGGAGTATCTGTCAGCTGAATTTCCAGGCCATTTCAAGAACAGAGTTGACTCAACAGACACTAATGACCAAAGATCAGACCAGTTGAGGGATGACATTCAGAGCACCAGACAAGAAGAAACCCAAAGGTCATTAAACAACCAGAAAAGAAAGAAGAGACCAGCATAGTTGTCAGAAGACACTAGAACTTGTTCCTGAATGCCACGACTAAGGTCCATGGAAGAAATAACGACAGAAGAGAACTGAACAGTGGAGTTCAAAGGAGAGGTAAAGAAGATGATGGAAAACAGGATGGGGACATGTGCAAAGACCTAGAGATGGGAAGTCAAGAGGCAGGGGCACACGGGGTATTGCTTGAGTTCACAGGACTGATGGGAAAAAAATTCAAGCCTCGAGATGCAGTCCTGAAGCATCCAGAATCAAAGCTCATAGAAACAGCGGTCAAGACATCCAACGAGAATCAAAACAGTGTTCTCAAGCTGACTGTGGTGAAGATTGTATAACTCTTCTTGACGTGCTTGAACTTTGAATTGTATGATATGTAATTATATGCCAATGAAACTGTTGGGAAAAATCCAATGATGTATTTCCTTGGGCAACTCTGCAAAATATCTCTTTGAAGTATTAAAGAGGAAAGTCATCATCATTTATTTTGAGGACTAATGTGCCCTGGACCCAAACCATGGTGTTTTCAATCACCTCATGTGTATGAAAGCTGAGAAATGAATGAGGTCCAGAGCATCCTGAATGCTTTTGAACATGGTGGTAGTGAAAAATATTGAAAGTACTTCGGACTGCTGGAAGCACAAACACATCTGTCTTGAAGGAAGTACAGCCAGAATGCTCTTTAGAAGTAAGGACGGGCTGCGCTCCGGAGTCGTCGTGGTTGTGTGCAGGACTGCGGCCCACTGGATTGGAGGTTCAAATCCAGCAGCAAGGCAGGGCCTTCTACTTCCACCACCAGAGGGCAGTGATGTCAAAAAAATAATACAAATAGAAGTAAGGATGGCAAAAGCTATTCTCATTTACTTTGAACTAATCCCAGCAAGGACTGATCTTTAGAGAAGGATGTCCTGCTTGGTAGCGGGTCAGTGAAAGAGAGGAAGATCTTCAATGAGGCGGGTGGCCATAGTGGCTGCCACAATGCACTCAAACATAGCAATTGTGAAGAAGGTGTGGACCAAGTGGTGCTTCTTTCTGCAGTAAATGGGGCTGCTATGAGTTGGAGCTGAATCGATGGTGCCTACAGCAACAATGGCAAAATGCTGAATGATGCAGAAACATCAAGAGTGGATGAAAGGAAGAGAGTCATTGGGTATTTCCTCAAAGAACTGGCCGGTGGTCAACCATTTCAGGAGTTAGCATCAGATCAATAATCAATGGGCTTAAAGGAAGAAAGTCAAGCTGCCCTGAAGGCATTGGGGAAAACGAAGCTTCAGGAATTGATGGAGGACCATCTATGGAGTTTCAACAAATGAATGCAATGCTGAAAGGGCTCATTCATCTCTGCCAAGAAATTTGGAGGATAGCTAACTGGCCAACTAACAGAAAGAAGCCTTATTTGTACTCATTCCTAAGAAAGGTGAATTCCAATAGAATATAGAAATGATGAAATGAAACTGTTAGTATCACCTGCAAATCCAAAGATGCTGAAGATCATTAAAAAATGATTGCAGGACTGAGCCCCAGTGGTGTAGTGTTTGAGTGCGGGACTCCGGCCCATTGGGTTTTTAATTCCAGCAGCAGCTCTCTGGGAGCAAGGTTGGGTAGCTCCCACAACCACCAGAGGACAGTGATGCCACCCCCCCCAAAGCAACAACAACAAAAATAAAACAAAGAAAAATGGTTGCAGTAGCACAATGACAAGAAAAGGGCTTAAAACTCAAGTTTGGTTCAGAAGAGGAAGTAAAACACAGGTATACATCTTCCTGGCATTCTCTCAGACAAGATTTAGTTGACACAAGCAATTTTCTCCCGCAGTGTCAGTTCAGAGCTAGTGTCCAGTAATCTCCCAAAAGTATGATTATTTCCTTCCCCCCACTGAACAGTTCTAATTCCAGAAGTCCCCAAATGTTTTGAAAGTTTGCCAGTCAGAGTGGGGGCATAGGAAGGTCAAGTTATTGATGGAGTTTTAGCTCAGGTATGCCTCACCATTAGTCCAGTGGACCCCCAAACACATCCTGTTGTTATTTCCTCAGGTCCAGCATGCATTGTTGAAATAGACCTACTTAATAACTGGCAGAACCCCTTTATTTAAACCCTGAAGTGTGGAACAAGGGCTAACATGGTAAGAAAGGCCAAATGGACACCATTAGAACTGCCATTGCCTAGGAAAATAGTAAACCAAAAGCAATACCATATTTCTGGAGGAATTGCAGAGATTGGTGCCACCATCAAAGACTTGAAGGATGCAGGGGTGGTGATCCCCATTTAACTCACCTATTTGACCTGTAAAAAAACCAGATGGATCCTGGAGAATGACGGTGAGCTATTGTAAATATAACCAGGTGTGATTCCAATTGCAGCTGTAGTTCCAGATGTGATTTCATTGCTTAAGCAAATTAATACTTCTCTTGGTACTTGGTATGCAGCTATTAATCTGGCCAATACCTCCTTCTCAATATCAGTCTTGAACAACCACCAGAAGTAGGTGGCAGGGGCAACACAATACACTTTCACAACTCTCCCCCCAGAGGTACATCAACTCTTCTGTCCTGTGCCATAATTTAATCCGAAGGAAACTTGATCACCTATTTCTTCGGCAAAATATCACATGAGTCCATTATATTGATGACATTACTGTGTGCTGATTGGACCCACTGAGGAGGAGGTATCAAAGACTCTAGAGTCATTGGCACATCTGCGTGCAAGATGTTGGATAATCAACCCGATGAAGATTCGGGCACATTCCACCTGCATAAAATGTCTGAGGGTCCAGTGGTGTGGGGCATGTCGAGACATTCCTACTAAAATGAAGAACAGGCTATTGTTTCTGGCTCCCCCAACAACTAAACGGAAGGCACAATGCCTAGTGGGCCTCTTTGTTTTTTTTTTTGTTTTTTGGGGGGAAGGGGCATCACTGCTCTCCGGCGGTGGGAGTAGGAGGCCCAGCCCCACTGATGGAATTGAACGTCGCAGTGGGCCGCAGTCCCGCGCACAACCACTACGCCACCGGGGCTCAGCCCTCTAGTGGGCCTCTTTGGGTTTTGGAGGCAACATATCCCTCACTTGGGTGTTCTACTTCGACTTATTTATCAAGTGACATGAAAGGTCTTCGATTTTGAGTGGGTCCCCAAAGAAGAAAAGGCTCAGCAACAGGTTCAGGCTGTTGTACAAGCTGCCTTGTCACTAAGACCATGTAATCCAGCTGACCCAATGGTGGTAGGGTACCAGTTGTCGATAGAGATGCAATGTGGAGTCTTTGGCAGGCCTCTATTGGTGAATCACTGAATAACTGGTTGGGATTTTGGAGTAAAGTCCTGCCATCTTGTGCAGACAACTACTGTCACTTTGAAAAACAGCTGTTGGCCTGTTATTTGGCCTTGGTGGAGACAGAATGCCTCACCATGGGCCACCAAGTCACCATGAGGCCTGAGCTTCCCATCATGGGCTGGGCATTGTCTGACCCACAGAATCATCAAGTTGGACATGCACAGAAACACTCCATTGTTAAATGAAAGTAGTATATAGGAGATCAGGATCAGTAGTAGATAGGAGCAGGATCTGAAGGTACAAGCTAATTGCACGAAGAAGTGACCCAATGCCCACAGTCCCCACTCCTGTCACAGTACCATCCTTCTCCCTGTCTAACACACTTGGATCGACAATCAGTGCCCATGGAAAGGGAAGTTGGGAAATCAAACAATGGCGTTCACTGGGTGAATCTTCTGCAAAAGATTTCTTTAAAGTGTTAAAGGACGTAGATGTCTGTGTGAGGACTAAGGTGTGTCTGACCCGAGCTAGGGTACTGTCAGTCACTTTACACACAGACATGTGAAAACAGGACGAGGAAGAAGGACATCTAGAGGGGAATTGATGTCTTGGGACCATGGTGTTGGTGATGAACACTCAGTAGACCCGAGACTGCCCAAAGAATGAGTAAATGTGTTTTGAAAATGGATGGCCAAGCGTGTTTCTTAGAAGCAAGCATGTGTGGTGAGACTTTGTCTTGTGCACATTGGACATGGGGTCAGGGAGGGAGAAGCCCCCATTTGTGGAGGGAGAGGGTCATCGCAGAAGGGGAAGTCCTCGGTCAGATGGCTTGGCCCTGGCTGCAGCAATGGGCCCTAACAGAGCAGTGTGAGGCTGGTGCTGGGTGGGGGTTGGCTTTGTTCTGTTGAACAGTGGTCTTAGCACGGCGATGATGACAGTGATGGACAGATCCAGCAGTGTTTCTGAGCCCGAGTCAAGCCAACAGTACCAGATAGCAACAAGACTGACACGCAGCCCAGTCTGTGGGGACCCCTGCCCAAAGGCCTGAGGACTGCTTGTCCCCCGTGTTGGACTCTCCAGAGCTACCTCCTAACTTGGCATCTGTCCCTGCTCCTCTAGACAAACCCAGGTGGCTTGACTTAACAACTTCCTAGCAAGACACTAAAGCAGCGGTTCTCAGCCTATAGTTGGAGACCCCTTTGGGGGTTGAATGACCCTTTCACAGGGGTCACCTAAGACCATTGGAAAACACGTCTTTCTTTCTTTCTTTCTTTCTTTCTTTCTTTCTTTCTTTCTTTTTTGGGGTATCACTGCCCTCAGGTGGTGGGAGTAGGAGGCCCAGCCTTTGCTCCGTGGAGCTGGAATCGAACCTCCATCCTAGTGGGCTGCAGTCCTGCGCACAACCACTACACCACCAGGGCTCAGCCCGAAAACACGTATTTCTGATGGTCTTAGGAACCTAGACACCGCTCCTCTATCCGTCTCCAAGTGGTTCGCCTACATGCAGATACACCCACCTATAAATACCTGGTGTGAAGACTGTTACCCATGCCACACCCTGCTTCAAGACACAATTTCATTTATTTGTCATATATTTCACAATATATAATCGCATACTGTTTTTGTGATGAATCACTATGCTTTAATGATGTTCAATTTGTAACAATGAAATCACACCCTGCATATCAGCTATTTACATGATGATTCATAACCATAGCAAAATAACAATTATGTGGTAGCAACAAAAATAATTTTATGCTTGGGGGGTCACCCTCACATGAACTATATTAAAGGGTCCTAACTGTATTAGGAAGGTTGAGAATCACCGCACTAAAACCTTCTAAGGCTCCGTTTCCTCATTTTACAGTGAGGAATAAGAAATACCCTTCTACCCCTCCCTCCCTGGGTCTTGGTGAGCATTACAGGAGCCAATGCACAGAGAGTGCTTGGAAGAGTGACTGGCACGTAGTTCACACTTGGTAAGTGTCAGCCATCCTTATGGGTCATGAAAATGAATGATCGACTACCCTATAACTACTGATCATTGCGCTGAGAGGTTTGTTCACATTTTCACTAAGCAGACATTTATTCTTAGTGTATTTATTGTAGATATGTGTATATCATTTACTAAGTGTGATGGATATTAAGGAGCCAAGATGGCAGAGTGCGCTACTTAGTTGGGCTGCTAACTACAAGGTGGGTCGTTCAAAGCCACCTCTACTCCTGTAAAGTCAATTCTGTCTGCAAACTCCCGGGACCAGTTCAACCCTGACGGAATCAATTCGACGGCAGTGAGTTTGTTTATTTTTTTTTAAATTTTGGTGAGGCATATTGCTCTGACCCCCAAGGATACAGTGGTGAACACAACAGGAGTTCCTGTCCTTCCAGGGTCTCTCCAGTGACCCTCTCCTGGGCCAGCTCTCACAGGTAGCACCCCTGGACCATTAGTATTCACTGGCATGGAGGAGGTGGGAGGCAGAGGGCATTCTAAGACTCAGCACCCATGGTGGCCATCTCCCTCAAGAAGAAGGCTCTGTGGCCAAAAGTAAGGATGCAGAGATGGGGGCTCTTTGGAAGTCCTTCCTGATTCAGAAAGACAAGGCAGTCAGGACAAGAGTCCAGGTGCAGAAGGACAAACTTAGGAGTCCAGACAGGGCGTCTGAGAAACATTCTGGAGGGTCTTAGAGAAAATATCTCAAATTCCAGAGGATAGCAGTGTGGTCACCAGGTGGCACCACCAGCCTGGCTTATGATCTTTAGTTGCAGAGTGATTTTTTTTTTTTTAAGGGCAGCTAGGCACAGAGTGGAATACAGCGGACATAAGTGTCTCGATCACCAACCCCAGACCCCCTGTGGTCCAGTCCCTTTTGACTCCAAGCTACCTTTTTGGACACAGAAGAACTCCCAGGCGTGGGAGGTGGGGGGGGGGGGTTGGTTGGTTTCCAAGATTAAATCTTTACAGAGAGATGGCTTCATCTCCTTCATCTCCCAGAGCAGCTGCTGATACATTGCTTAGCTGATACATTACTATTGATTAGCAGCCCAATGCTTAACCCACATCAACACCAGGGAGAAACTTTGCCAGTCATTTCCTCCACGCTAAATGGTTTTAAGTCCTCTTCCCACTCATATCTCTACAATCTTAATTCCATAATGGCAGAGGATTTCCCAAGCCCCCAGAGCAAGCAGAAGAGCAGATTTGAACCCTTAACTCTCTACTTACACATCACCCCTCAGGTTTGGCATTAAAAGCCGCTGTACTGCAGGAATCACCCCAGAACTGAAAATGCCCATAGCCCTCACCTAGTCCCTTCTGTCATCCTATAGACACTGAAGTCCACAGCACCCCCAAACCTGACAGAGGACACGAGTGTCTTTTCACCCCTCAACAGCCCCGGGGGGATTGTTCTGTATTTCCCTAACTAGTGCAGAAGAGAAAACAGAGCCCCTAGGACTGAGCAGCTGCGCTAAGCCCCACAGCTGGTAGGTGGCAGAGTGGGGCGTGCGTCTAAGCGGGTTCTTCCTGCCTCTCAGTCCAGTGCTTGGTGCACTTTCTGTATCGTGCTCCTCGGACACAGCAGAAACCATCACGGTTCAGGGTGGACAGTCCTCTTTCACCTGCTGCAGAAATCCCTCTGTGGGCAAGACCAGGCCTCTGGGGTAGATGGAGGACTGCAGGGGTCTTGAGGTTAGGCACTACCTTGTCCACCTGCAAAGGATATTTGACTTGGTTGCCCTTGGTCTGCCCGAGCCTCAGTTGAACCCTGAGCTCTCTGCATCGTTGTAAGGATTCTTAGTCCTGCTATTCGTCGCTGTCCAGGCAGCTGCAGTTCATGGCTACCCGTTCTATCTCGGGACTTAACAAGCCTCGCGATCATTGCAGGTTTGCTTGTCGTAGTGGCCATCGTGTCAAGTCCTCTATCTCATGAGGGTTTCCTTCTACTTTAAGGAGCCCTGGTGGTAAAGTGGTTACGAATTGGGCTGCCATCCGCATGGCCACCAGTTTGAAACCGCCAGCAGCCCCAAGGAAGAAAGACTGGACTCTGTACTCCCTTGACAGTCACAGGTTCAGGAACCACAAGGGCTCGCCCTGAGCCAGCACTGGCTACACAGCCAGGCGTGATCTCACACGATAGTGTGACTCGGCTACCGGCCCCTCTGAGAGTGGGCGCAAGGCAACTGGGCTGAAATCGCAGACAGCACTCTGGGGTCAACTGGGGTTTCACCAGCTAAGTTTTGCAAGTTGATGGCCACACTTTTTCTTCCTAGCCTGTCTAATTCTGAAAGTTCCACTGAACCCTGTATCTTGGCAGCAACACGGGAACTGCCAAAGTGCGACAAGCTGACGGACAAGTAGGAGACTGTAGGAGTAGAAAGAACACATGAAAAATCCCTGGAATATTTATTTTAAAAAATCATTTTATTGGGGTCTCGTACAACTCTCATCACAATCCATACATACGTCCATTGTATCAAGCGCATGTGTACATTTGTTGCCATCATCATATCCTTGGAATATTTAAAAAACAAAAATGAAACAACACCAACCAGTGACTGACAAGTTAGCCAAGCCCATGCAGGTCAACGTAGAACTGTGCTCCAGTGGGTTTTTCAGTGGTTTTGTGGGAAGTAGATCACGAGTTCTTTATTCCCACACATTCTGAAAGGACTTGAACTGCCAACTTCTGTGTATTAGCCAACAGACTGTACCACCCAGGAAGGAATAATGCAATAATATCCTACATGTTAGGTGTTATTTTTCAGTTTCGGTGGAGGGAAAGAGACCTCCATCACGATCACTCTAGATCAGGGATAGGGAACCCTTTAAATTTTTTGCCAAAGTCTATTTGGATACTTATGACAATGCTCAAGGACCACCTGGTCAAACATTTCATTAACTCACCTCTACTGCGACGGCTTCGGTGAGGAGTGTGATGTTAGCTGGTTTTCATGATTTCACAGGCCTTATGCTGTTTAAGGAGCGCATGTGGTACAGTGGTCATTCATTGGATTGCAATCCACAGGGTTAATGGTTCAAAACGACCACTCTTTCCAAGGGAGAAAGACTGGGCTTTTTTTGTTTGTTTGTTTGTTTTTGTGGGCATCACTGCCTCTGGTGGTCATGGGGGCTACCTAGTGCTGCTCCAGATCGTTGCTGGATTTGAACCGCCAAGCCTGTGGGCCGCATTGCCGCACTCAACCACTTACACCACCAGGGCTCAGCCCCAAGACTGGGTTTGTTATTCCCCTAAAGAGTTACAGTCTTGGAAACTCACAGAGACAGTCCTCCCTTGTCCTATAGGGTCACTGTGACTCAACTTCAACTTGATGGCAGTGAGTTTGGCAGGGTTTTTTTTTTTTTTTTTTTTTTTGCTTGTCTTTTTTTAAATATGGTCTAAGGGTAGGACTTTGCCCATCTCCCTGATTCATTGCCAAACTGTCGTGTTGCTGGCTGCCATTGGTTAATTTAGACTCATAATGACCCCGTGTGACAGAGCAGAACTGCCCCAGTGGGTTTTCAAGGCAGTACTCTTAATGGACATGGAGAGATGACCAAGTCTTTTGACCTGTGAAGCAGCTGGCTGGATTCGAACTGCTATCCATGTTTGGTCAGCAGTCAAGTGCCTTACTGGTGCCCCACCAAGGCACCTCGGACCCCTTCACTGCTCTGCATTCTCCCTTCCGGCAGTTGCCCCCCACATGCACTCCTCTGCATCTGTGTCCTGATGATCTCTTCAGTGTAAGCTGCATGAAGCCAGGGGGCCTATGTTTGGGTCAGTGCAGTGTCTTGATTGACCAGAACAGCGCGGACACCTCCTAGGTGTTCAGTGCTTAGTAATGGCTAGTGGACTGATGGCATGGAATCCACAGGGTTTCCCAGTGCAGTGTCCAGAGATTTTCTCACTCAGGGGCCCCCACACGTCACCTCTCCCAGCAGCTATTGTACCAGGCCTGAAGAACACCCCCTCCCCCGCCACGCCCCCCCCCCCCCCCCAGTCTGTTCACACTCTCTGCCCACGGGTCAGGGACTTCATCCTTTGTAACCAGCCCTGTGGGGGGACCCGGGTGGTTTCTGCTCAGGGCTCTGGGAAGCCAGTAGCCTGCTTCCTGCTGCTCCTGCTCAGCGGGAAGGTGAAGTATGCAGGAATGATCAACCCCTTTGATACGGAGAACGACATAGGATGGGACGCCCAGCACACAGCAATGAGGCGATCTGATCCATATCTCTCATCTCCTGCCCTAAGGGCCACCCCGTAGCACTGCAACCCCGCTGTGGCCAGGTAGATGCCTACCCCCACACCCCCTTGCATTGGGGAGCAGTCCCTGAATAAAGAGAGCCGCAGCCCCCTCCTCTGAGTTCCAACTGCGCCGCCGCCACGTGTGGGTTGGGAGGGGCATACGGGGGCGGGAAGGCGGCTGTGACTGCCAGGGAGCCCACCCCGTGCGCGCGGCTGGGGCACTCGGATCTTCCCTTCCCAGGCCCGGGGGACCCCGGACCCTCCGGCATCCAAGGCTGGGGCGCAGCATCTCCCCGCCCACCGCAGAGCGGGGCGCAGGCTCCGCGGCGCGCGGACCGCACTGCTGGCGGCACCACCAGCCTCGCCGCGCCTCCTGGGTCCCCGCGCCCCGGCCCGCGCCTGCCCAGCGGCGGCCCCTCTTCTCTCGAGGCCCCACGGGGCCTGCTGCAGTCGCCGGCCGCGGAGCAGCGCCGAGCGCCCCAGGTACCCAGAGCGCGGCGGAGCCGGTCCAGCGGGGGCGGAGGGGCGGGGGCCGGCCTGCGCCCACCGCGCACGCCAGTCCCGGAGCCGTGTCTGCCAGGGTTCCACCGTGCCACCTCTCCCCGCCCGGGCCCTGCACACCCCTCCCCCCGCCACCCTTCCCCTGGCCAGCTGGCCCCAGCGCCGGCAGCGCCCGCGCCCACCTCCCGGGTCCGTCCCCTATTTTACCGCCCGCCCCCTCTAGGGGCCTCTGTTATCACCCGAGGGTGCCCCTCCAACCTCCAAGGGGGATCCCCCAACTCCAGGTTCCTCACTTGGTTCCTGTTGCCTCCCAAGGATCCTCAGCTCCCCATTGGCCTCCCCCTCCCCAAACTTTCTACGTTCCTGCTCCGGGTGTCTCTGTCCACGTCCCCTCAGCCTAGGGAGCCCAAATAACCCTTCTTCTTCCTCTCCCCGCACCCCAGGGGACCGCTCTCCTCCGTGGACGCCCGTCCAGTTTCCGATCCCCTAACCGGCCTCTCCTTCCTGACGGGCTCTTCCTCCCTACCGCACAGCATCCTAGAGACCCCTCTCGGACCTCACGTCCACACCTCGCAGCCCCCGGACCCATGGTCCCAGAGCCGGGCCCCTCCAACCACAGCAGCCCGGACTGGGGATCGGGGCCGCCGTCGGCCCCGGGGGGCAGCGGCTGGGTGGCAGCCGCGCTGTGTGCGGTCATCGCGCTGACCGCGGCGGCCAACACGCTGCTCATCGCGCTCATCTGCACCCAGCCGGCGCTGCGGAACACGTCCAACTTCTTCCTGGTGTCTCTCTTCACGTCTGACCTGATGGTGGGGCTGGTGGTGATGCCGCCGGCCATGCTGAACGCGCTGTACGGGCGCTGGGTGCTGGCACGCGGCCTCTGCCTTCTCTGGGCCGCCTTCGACGTGATGTGCTGCAGCGCCTCTATCCTGAACCTCTGCCTCATCAGTCTGGACCGCTACCTGCTCATCCTCTCGCCGCTGCGCTACAAGCTGCGCATGACGCCCCCGCGAGCCCTGGCGCTCGTCCTGGGCGCCTGGAGCCTCGCCGCGCTCGCCTCTTTCCTGCCCCTGCACCTGGGCTGGCACGAGCTGGGCCGCGTGCGGACGCCCGCCCCAGGCCAGTGTCGCCTGCTGGCCAGCCTGCCCTTCGTCCTCGTGGCGTCCGGTGTCACCTTCTTCCTGCCCTCGGGTGCCATCTGCTTCACCTACTGCAGGATTCTGCTGACCGCCCGTAAGCAGGCGGTGCAGGTAGCCTGTCTTACCACGGGCACGGCTAACCAGGCCTTGGAGACGCTGCAGGTACCCAGGGTGCGTAGCGCTGGGGCGATTACAGGGAGGGGGAGAGGGGGAGCAGCCATGAGACATCCACTGGGCATTGAGCCGTTTCTGGATCCTGTCGTGGGAACCCCAAACTCAGTGCCTGACAGTCCACTAAGTAGGTTTCTGGAAAGTCCTGTGTGACAGACAGGGAGGGAGATTGTCCCATCTTGCCCCACCTGCTGTCTCCCACTCCTCCCCATCTGGCCTTCATGCCCTTCCACCCATTATCAAGGCCTTTTGGTGCTGCCACCTAGAAGGGTAGGCTGGCCTCTCCTTCTTCCCGTCCACGCCACCATCTTTCTTACCTGGGTGAAAACTCCTCCCAGATCTCCTGGCTCCATTTCAACCCCGCTACCACCCCGTTGGCCACCCGGGAGTCAGAGCAATACAACATACACATGATTCTGACTCTTCTCTGCCCCAATCCCCTTACTGATTGCTCTTAAGACACAGAGGGAGCTCACTTCCCCATCTCTGCCCCCTAGATTATAACTCTGCACCAGATAGGTGGCACTTCTGGTAGTTTCTAGAAGGCTTCAGAACTACTTTGGCTTCAGCTCTTGGTCCTTGCTGTTTCTTTTGCCTGGCATGCTCTCCTCCCAGTTCTGCTCCTGCTTGACTCTTGGTCAGCTCTCAGGAGCCACCCCTGACCACCCGTTCCCATCCCGACTTATGAGGCTTGTCTGCTCAGCACTGTAATGGATGGTATTCTGGGATAGGATGCTCATTGGCTGATTTGAGGACGTGGATCTCCAGGCCTTTCTTGCTAGTCTACCATAGTCTGGAAGCTCCACCGAAACGTGTCCAAGATCCTCCTTTTGAAATGGCAGTGGAATAGTTGGCAGCAGCAACAATAAGCAAGCCGCCAGAGTGACACATGGGTGATGGTGATCCCTAGGTAGGGGTCAGAGAGTACGTGTGAAAGGGACAGGCGTTCCTGCTCAAGGTTCTGCATCTACAAGTGGTGACACACAGAACCCAAGTCCTGCTGACCTCTCAAGAGATGCCAGGCCTAAATCCCAAAGAATTAGGTCCCAGGCCCTAACAACAGTCCTAATGACCCTACCAGTCATCTGGTGTCGCCTCAGCGGGAGGGGGCTCCTGGAGGGTAGGGGTGGGTTGCATGAATGGGCATCTCTTCATGACTGAAAGACCGACACCCTCCTTGGCAGAGCCCCAGAGCAGCCATCTGTCACACTCACCAGTGAGGCCCAGAGCTGCAGCTTGGGACCAGGCCCTGGGTGCAGGAGATTCAGGCTGCAGCCCTGGAGAGCATTCTTGAGGCTCAGGAGATGGCTGTGCCCCAGACCTGGTTCTTCTGCAGTGATTATGGCTGCCCTGGGTTCTCAGTACTCTTATCCTAGGGTGCTTTTTAAAGGAGCTTCCCCCAAACATCAGACATGCAGTACTTGGCTCAGAATCTCTGCTTTTCTTTGCTTCTTGCCCCTTAAGCCACTTGAATGCATTGATGGTGTTTACTTTAAACCACCTCCTTTCTCTTGTTAGTTCCCTACATTGGTTTAGACCAGCAGTTCTCATCATGTGGGTCTCGACCCCTTTGAACAAACCTTTCACAGGGGTCGCCCAATTCATAACAGTAACAAAATGACAGTAATGAAGTAGCAATGAAAATAATTCTATGGGTAGATGGGGGGAGGTCACTAGAACATGAGGGACTGTATTAAAGGGTGGCAGCATTAGGAAGGCTGAGAACCACTGGTTTCAGCAGAATACTTCATAGCTCCTCTGGAAAAGGAAAATCATCATTCCTTGTCATAAATAGGAGGCAATGGAAAACACCAGTTCTGCCAGGAAGTCCCAGAAGTGAGTTGCCATCTCTAAGTTCAAGGTCTGCTTCCCCCTTGCTCAGTGCTCAAGGGTGTGAGGGACCCAGCGTGTCAGCAGTAGACCTCCCTGGTGACCTAAGCAGCAGGGCTGGGTCAGGACTGGAAAGGTCAGGGATGTGCTCACACTCCGTGGCCAATGCCGTTTGGTGGGCTGTCAGTGGAGTCCCCTAAAGCCATCTTGCACACTCACACTTGGGGAAGCTGCTCTCGTGTGCAAGGAGAAGTTAGTTCTGGTGAGGATGGGGGTGGGAGGAGCTCGGATTCTTGGTTCCAACAGTGCCTGACAAAGCTTCCTTTCCTTCTAATGAATCGCCTGCCAGGACAGACCCTGAGACCTTGATTCCGCACCCGGTCAGGAGGCTCCCAGGTGCTCACAGCTGCAGCGCGTGGTCTTTAGCACCCACTGTGCCCCAGGCACCAAGCCAAGCTTACTAGTTCCCCAAACAACCTGATGGGGGCAAGCACCGCTGTGTTACGGAGGCCACTCCATGGGTGAGTAGGGTCCCGGCTCAGATCTGTCTGAGCAGCAGGGGCAGTCGACTCTGTCTTGGCCACATGATTGCTCTCACCTCCCTGACTCTGTCTCCTCTGTTGGTCCCTCTCGCCCCATCCTTCAGCTGGACATCCCTGGCCTCACTTCTCACGTCCACTCCTTAGTGCTCTCATCTTGTTTCCTGCTGGAGAACGCTGTGGTCACCCATGATTCCTAAAGCATTATCTGCAGACTGGGCCTCTTACTAAACACGCCCCTCTGAGCTCAGCCCCAGAGGGTCCAGCCCCAGAGCTCGCCCTCCCCAAGCCTCCCTCCTATTGGTGGACGGCAATGCCGGTCTTCATGTGGCTCAGGCTGAAAGCCTCGGGGGCGGCTTGGACAGCCGGGCTTCTGTCTTTCCCACCATTCACATCCAGTTCTCCTCTCAGAACCTTCAAAGGACAGTCTCGCCTCTCCATCTCTTCCACCCGGCCTGAGCCCCTTCCTCTGAGGCCTGCGTGATCCTCGCTCTCACCCTTTCGCTCTGTTCCAGCACAGCAGCCTTTGCCACCCTGGCTTCCCTCTTCTCTCGTGGTCTTGCTTTCCGTGGGCTCAAGCCCTCTGCTCCTTTTCTGGCTTCCTCTTTTCCACCCTCCTCCCCACGCTTTCTGTGCTCACCACGTCAGCCGCCTTGCTGTTCCTGAACAGGCTGACTATGCTTCTGCCTCAGGGTCTTCGCTTTGGTTGTC